>RJWM01014569.1:0-50153 GCA_004363535.1 Dasyprocta punctata | reverse complement strand
GGATTAAAGGCGTGCGCCACCACGCCCGGCCAGATGAGATTCTTGTTCATATTTAATTTTTCATACCTTAGTATTTAAAGATTATAGATTTAATTTTTATTTTTGTAGTACTGAGGATCAAGTCCAGGACCTCGAAAGTCCTCTACTACTGTGTCACACCCTAGCCAAAGCACTGCATGTTTGTACCAAGGCAGCCCTGACATTCTCACTGTTTTGCCACTGCTGTTCAGCTACAGAAAGGCTGGTCTTGGTCCCAAAGCTCTCGCCAAACAGCAAAACTTGCCCATCTTGTATTTGAAATCCTGGGACCCAACACCACCCATTTGAAGAACCCCTGCCCGCCCACCCACACCTCTGCACGTGCTCCTGCTCTGTGAGTCACCCTCCCCTTGGCAGTCCCCAGGTCCTCTCTCAGGGAGACCATAACAAAGTTCTGCAAACTGGGTGGCTTAAAACCTCAGTTTATGCTCGAAGTTCTGGAGTTCTGGAAATCCAAGTCTATGTGACAGAAGGGCTATGCTCCCCCTGAAGGAACGAACCAGAAGGAGCTGTTCCAACCTTTCTCTTAACTTCCAGTATTTGCCAGAAATCCTTGACATAACTCAGTCTCTTATTCTTCCTGTGCCTTCAAATACAGACGCCGGTCCTGCTGGACTGAGGACCCACCTTCCTCGCGCAGGACCCCATCCTCACTTGCATCTGCGGGGACCCTATGTCCAAATGAGGCCACATTCAGCGGTGCTGAAAGTTACAACTCCACAACCTTTGCGGGGACATAACTCAACTCCTAACTCCCCACCAAAAAACCTGGTCCCTCCTCTAGCTACCTGTATCGTATGCCTTACTTAGCTAACTTAACACACCATGTAGCTATTATTTTTCATTTAATTCAGTTGTTCGCCAAAAGGGATAACAAAGAGATTTCATCCTACGTATAAACTCAACTAGGCAGTTAGTGAGAATATTCAGTTGATACTGTCTGTCACAAGCAGAAGAAAGGGGAGGAGCAGAAACAGGGAGACTAAACTGGGGCTTCTCAAACTTCAGTGTGTATAGGAAGCCCCAGTGGACCACATGGCAGTGCAAATTGATGCAGTAAATGGATTCTACATTTCTAACCTGGTCCCAGGGGCTGCTATGCTGCTAGATCATGGACCATCAGCAGCAATACAACTTTTGTATTGTACACTGAATGGTATAAAATTGAAAGACTATTAAATTGCTGTGATCTATCTAAAAAACTAGGACAAGGCTGAGCTATAACACACCTATAATCCCAACGCTGGGGAGACTGAGGCAGAAGGATTACTGTGAGTTCGAGGTCAGTCTGAACTGCATAGTGAAACCCTGTCTCAAAAAAGACAAAATAATAATAATAATAATAATAAATAATTTAAAAAAGCATTTGGGCAGCAAACTATGGTTATGTACACCTGTAATCCCAACAGTCTGGGAGGTTGAGGCAGGAGGATCACAAATACAATCCCAGCCTGGGCAATTTAGCAAGATGTTGTCTCAAAATAAAAACTAAAACAAGAGCTGGGAGCTGGGTATGGTAGCACATGCCTGTAACCCCAGCACTTGGGTGGCTGAGGCAGCAGGATCGTTGCAAGTTTGAGACCAGCCTGGACTACAAAGTAAGATCAAGCCCAGCCTGAACTGCATAGTGAGACTTTGTCTCAAAAAGACCAATAAATAAATAAATAAATAAATAAATAAAATTTAAAAATATATATATAATAAAATAAAATAAAACAAGGGCTGGGGATATAGTTCAGCATGAAGGCCCTCAGTTCAGTATGCCAAGAAAAGAAAAGAAAAAAAAAATCCAGTTGAATTGCTGATATTTTCTGTATTTATCTGTGCTTTGGAAAGATCCTATCTGGCAGGCACCTGTCACCTGTCAGGCTGGAAGGCCTCCCCACAGCCCATCCATAGGTTCAGAGAGGGGAGCTGCCTGACCCTGCATACCAAAGATCTCAACTGCAGCCTGAGCTGCTTTGAGCAGAGGAAGTCCAGGTCCAAGGGAAAGCCAGTTAATCCTCTCTCCTCCCAGGCCTGAGGGGCTTCCGGTGAGGAAACCCAGTTTCTCTGCAAGCTCAGAGGATGGCAGGGGACGGGAGCCAGCATGTAATGAGGTTAGGAGTGGTGATGCCATTTAGCAACCCCTGCTGATCTAGCAGACCAGCTCTGGCAGCTGTTTCAGACCGCTCCTGCAAATGAATCATCCCAGCCCTGGCCCAGGCCAGGTGCAGCCCTGGCCCCCTGGGTCACTTCTCCACCCACAGCAGCCATGAGGCTCAGCATGTGAAAACTTGGCCCCAACACCTTTGGAAGTACATGCAGGCCACAAGGTGCCCTCACCCCATGCACATGCGTACCGACACAGAACACCCAAGTGTCAGGTTCCACCAGGTGTGCAAGCATGTTTGCCATTTCTGAAGTGGAAGTCCAACCCAGCTCTGTACTCCCCAGGCTTCAAGCACAAAAACCCTACAAAGCCTGGACAGAGCAGCTTCAGGGGTCAAATATTACAAATTCAGGCTCTGAATTCCCAAACAATCAGGAGCACGGAGTCCCACACAGCAGTTTGGGTTGTTGAAGAGGAAGAGACATGGCCCTTGCCTGTTCTTTTTTACAAAAGGAGACTGGGTTGACACAACTATGAATGAAAAGGGAAGAGGAGCAGTAAAATAAAGGGGCCCACAACAAGGTAGGGAAAATGGCACAGAGGTAAAAAAACTTCTTTTCCTCTGGATAGGACTTTAGAGCAATCTGATGTGCTGGATCTTCCCTGCACATGGAACTTTTCTCCTTTTCTCTGCCTAGCCTCTAGCCAAGAGGTACAGGCAGGAGGATGAGAGAAGCACTACAAGGGTGAAGTCCAGGAAGCTCATTTAAGCCCACCATGACCCAAGCTGCCCGCAGTAGGGGACTGAGTGAATACAGAACCAGTTGCTGGGAGTTGGGCAAACCAGGGGCTAGAGGACAGTCAGGAAGAGGCAATCAAGAAAACAAGGCGAGTTCAAGGCCATCCTGGGTTACAAAGTGAATTCAAGGCCAGGCTGAACTACATAGTGAGACCCTGTTTCAAAAAAGACAAAAGAAGAAAAAAAGAAAAAGAAAAACAAGGCAGAGAATTTATGGGACAATGTGGCCCAGAGCCTGAGGTCTGGGCCAGCACAGGACACAGCGGATGGCCTCTAAGCTGGCCTCATTCCCTCTGCTTAGTGAGGATGTGGGCCACAGGCCCAGCCCCGAGCTCCGCCCTGGCTCCAGCATCCTCCAGTCCAGGAGCAGGGATCCAAGAGAGGAAGGAGATGTCTGTGTGTGGACCTGCACAGGCGTGAGCTTGTACAAATACACGCACTTTCATTCAGAGTCTCAGCCTGGACAGAAAATCAGGAGCAGCACCTAGGAGGGGAGTGGTCCACAGAGTAGATCTTAGGGACTGGTAGGGTAAGGCCCAGCCAGACAATTTATTATCACTATGTGACTTGAACACATTACATTATTTTTTCTTCTCGTGACACTGACTGGGAGTGAACCCAGGGCTAGTGCTAGGCAAACGCTCTACCCCTGACCCGCATCCTGAGCAAACGACAGCCGTTCTAGGCCGCCAACTGTCACCTGTTAAGTGGCACTAAGTGGCATTTACTTCTGTCAACAGAGAAAGCTGAACCACCTTCACAGACAGGCTCCTGTACGCTTAACAACAATAAACTAGATCATCATCGTGACACATTCTAACTGTTGACTTAAAAAATTTAACACTAATAACACACATACAAATGACCTCATAGAAAATACTAACATCAACTTCCTGGTTGTGACCATGTGGTACGATTATTCAAGATGTCACTGGGCAGGGCCAGGAGTTTGGCTCAGTGGCTTAAGCACCTGCCTGGTAAACATGAGATTGTGAGTTTGAACCCTGGTGCCGCAAAACAATCAAGATGTCACTGGGGGAAGATAGGAAAAGGGAATACAGAAATCCCCCAATATTTGTGCAAATTTCTAAGTCAAAGTATTTCAAAATAACCAGCTGCTGCCAAGCATAGTGGCACATGCCTGTCCCCTATAATTGCAGCACTCGGGAGGCTGAGGCAAGAGGATCACCACTAGTTCCAAGGTCAGCCTAAACTACTCAGTGAGTTTAAGGGCAGTCTGAATTACATAGTAAGATCCTGCCTCAAAAAAAAAAAAAAAAAAAAAAAAAAAAAAAAAAAAAAAAAACGGGAAAGAAAGAGAAAGAAAAAAGTAAACAAGTTTTTAAAAATTAACAAGCACACAAAAATTATTGCATATATAATTTTATTTGAGAAGGTCAAAAACCTAAATTTGAGGGTTTATGTAAATGAGATAACCATGGTAAACTCTATCCTCTCTCCCAACTTGTTGCCTTTATGGAATTAAATTAGATGAACTGTGCACTTGGGAGGCTGAGGGAAGAGGATTGCAAGTCTGAGGGATACACAGCAAGCTCCAGGTCAATCTGGAAAACATGACAAGATCCCCATCTCAAAAAAAAAAAAAAAAAGAGAGAGATGGGTTGCATACAGCTCTTAGCACAGCACAAGGCTCAGAGCTTCAATGTTTGCCATGTTTAATATAATAATTATTCAAAATAGCTTCAGAGGAAAGTGGTACTGTAACATTCCATTTGGAGGGGTTCATCATGAACGAGCCTTTTGGGAAGGGGGTTGCTAAGCATGAACCCCGGGTCTTGCACAAACTCAAAAAATACTATATCATTAGCCACACTCCCCGCCCTGAACCATCTCAAGTGAAGGAAGTTCATAACATATATTACTAAGTGCAGGGGAACATGGTACAAATTGGCATGGCTTTATCGTAGTCTTTTGAAAGTTTCTATAGTTCATGCCCAGAGCATAGACTCTGGAACCTGATTGCCTAGGTTCAAATCCTGGTCTGAACACTTGCTTATGCCATTGGAAGCAAGGTATCTAATCATTCTGAGCCTCTGCTTTCTCACCTGTAGAGTGGGTTCATTGTTAAAAAATCAATCTCTAGACTGTTTAGGATCAAATGAGCGCGCGCATATAAAGTGTACTTCATGCTATATGTAGCCATTGTCAATTATTATATTCTAGCCAGGCATACACAGTGGTGTATGCCCATATCCCCAGCTGGAGGCTGAGCCAGGAGGATCACAGTTTAAGCCCAAGCTGGGCAACTTAGCAAGGCCCTGTCTCAAAAAAAAGGGTAGGAATGTAGCTCAGCACAAAGGTCCTGGGTTCAATCCCCAATATCACAAATATAAAAATTTATATTTTATTTTACATTAATATATACTCACTAGGAAAGCCTAGAATAGCATATGAACTTCAAAATAGCAACAGTAATACTGGATGATAGCATTACACAGGACTTTTTTTTTTTTTTTTTTTTGGTTGGAGGGGCTAGTATTTCTAATTATTCCACAACATGGGGGAAAAAAAAGAAAGAAAAGAAAAGTGAATTCTTAGAATTGAAAATACTTTTAAAATTTTAAGACATACTTTTGCTATATACTATCTAATAGAAAACAGGGAGAATATAACATAAAACAATCGATCATATGCTCATCTAATGGAAATTTTCTGAGCTTTGCTAGTGTCTGAAAGCAGCTAGTGTCTTCTCCAGTCTGTGGCTCTCAAAAAACATCGCATAATGTGCCCACGAAGGTCGGCAACATACTGGATGTATATTTTTAATCGTACACATAATCCCATGCCCCAAAATACTTCACACATATGTACATAGTACCGAAGAGAAGAGCACAAAAATGCAGGTCAAATCTAGTCATGGAAAGTACCTTGGCAAGGGTAGGCAAGGGCACAAAGACCTTTCTGTGGGTTCCCTGTGCTAAAGTTCCTGCACAGGCTCACAACCAGTGACGCGCAGACAGCACAGACTCACACCCTCCTTCCCAGAGTGGCCGCCTTCCCACGGCCGCCTGCCACCGCCGTTATTGGCATGGGCCATAAAGGGACCTTACATTTAAGGACTGTGATGAGCCAACCAAGCATCCAGAGGAAGCCAGGAATCCTGCTCCCCCCTCCCTCCACGGTTTGCCCAGGAGGAGCGGAGCTGTCTTCTCTGGCTGCCCCAGGACCCTGGCGATGCTCTTGCTCTGTGGGCAGAGCCCCAGGCGAGCTGTCGCTGGCGAGTGGCCTCTGGCCCACTCGGCCTCGTTACATGGAAATGAAATGCCAGCCTGTTCGGGGTCAGCCTGGCACATTACTGGGAGGAAGCTATAAAAGCTGCCAACACCAGTTACCTCAAGCATTTTCCTTCTCAAATACGCAGTGAGTGAGGCTCTGCCTCCCATTTTTTGGGGAAAAGCTTTCCATGTCCCGCCTGTGTTTATTGACATCCCAGCCTCTTGCCTGCTCCAGCTTCACCAGAGCGATTCTCCCTCCTCACTGGTCAAAGTGGCCCCTGTTCCGACCCACTGCCCATAACGCACTTCCAGACCACACGGCCCACTGGCTTCTCAAAGTCTGGCTCGGAAACCAAATAAAAAGCTTTTCATTGACACTCAAGTTTATGTGCAGCCGCTCAAAAGCCTTATTTTCATGTATTACACAGCTCCCACCTGAATAAATTACGTTTTAAGTGCCACTTTTCCATTTGTGGAACACGCAGCTGTAAGGAGGCCTGAAGGACAGGCCCTAAGGCTCCGGGAGCTGCCACAGGACAGGCAGGGATGCAAGGGGATCCCTTTGGGACCAAGTAGGCCAGATGATGCCAGGACCCCCGTCAGTAAACAGCACAGCTGGGAAGGGCAGGCGCAGCAGAGCCCTCCCACAGCAGGGGCTTCCGGTGTCTGTCAAAGTTCAAAGCAGGACCCTTAAAGGTCCTGGCTTCCAACCCAGAGAGCTCCTAACCTTGCACATGCCAGGGGCATGGAACAGCCTTAGAGTTTACTTTTTCATCTCTAAAATGGGGGCAACATTGGGGAGGGGGCTATTATAATGACTGAAACTTGATGAAATATAAAATGCTCACCACCATCACTGGAACACAGAAAACAACCAATACACAGCACCCACCATCACTAAGACCCATGTTCAAACGTGTGACCCACACACCCCCTGCTAGGTGCTAAATAAGCAAAACAGACACAGCCTCTAGACCAAAGATCTTGCCATGCAGGAAAAAAGCACAAACAGCCCTAATGCAGTGTGACCATGGTGACCATGGCTATGGGGCTGTGTGTACACATGACACAGGACAGCGCTGGGCCACATGTGGCTAATCCTGTTGGGCCAATCTGGAAATTGTGATTATTCAGACTGATGTAGATACAGCCTGGGTGACCTGGCAGTCTCTGCTCCGGCCTCATTCCCCACCTACCCTCTGCCTGCTGATGTGGCTGTGACATCCTTCTGTGCCAGGCTCTGCCCCACCTCAGGGCCCCTGCCTGGATGCTCCCGCCCCCAGCGCTCACAGCTGACTGCTCCCTTCCCTAGAGTCTCTGCTCATAGCAAAAGGCCTTCCCCGCCACGCCAGGAGCTGCTCTGTCCCCGTCCACTGTTCTGCTCTTCGCTCCAATATTACAATCAAATCTGTATGCATTCATGTTTTTTGTCTACCTTGCCCACTAGAAAGTGACCTCAGTGAGGACCTTGTTTTGCTCATAACTGTGACTTTGAACCCAAAACAGTACCTGAATCAGCAAAATCACACAGCAGAATGGGTTACACTCTGCACATGAGGTGCTGGGCTGAGAGCTTTGCCCATCTCAGCACCTGATCCTCGATACCTTCCTGCCAGAAAGAGGCCAAGGTTACAGTGGCTGGCAGCTTGAGGACAGTGATGTCTGAAGGCAAGGTCTAAGGCTTGAAAGGTTCAAATGCAAGCTGGGGAAACACTGACAGCCCCCTACCATCAGTTCTGTGCCCTGCCCCAATCCCCTGGGTGGGCTTCCTCAGGAAGCTCTAGCTGAGCCCGGTCTGCTCTCTCCCCTTGGTCCACTGCTAGGAAAAATGAGATGGGACCACTCCGAGGATACTTTACCCAGCCCTGGTCTCCTCCTCACCTTTCCCACCTTCAATGGCTGTAATGCTGATAAACAGCTTGTAGGGACCTATCCCAGGATGGACAAATTAAGCTAAAAATCTTTTGTGTGTCTGAGAGACCTGTGCTCCACAGTGGGTTCTCCAAGACCCCATGAGGAAATCAACAGTATGAGAAAGGGCCCAGCAGTCCCCGTGTCACCACAGCAGCCATTACGTACTAAATATCCGTCACAGCCCAGGGCTTTATGTACCCTCTCATGTCACCATCCCATTCTCCCTCGGAACCGCCCAACTCTTCCTTTGGACAAGGCATTCTGTGGATCAAAGAAGTCAAGTCACTTTCATACCCAGGATTTGAACCCCGGTCTGTCTGATCTCCCAGGTCACCCATTACCTATCCTGCTCCAGAGCTCTGCCCTGCCCACACAAGCTTTCTCCTATTGGTTTGGCCTCCTTGGTCACACAGCAGACCAGAAAGCCTGGCCCCCCGACATGCGCCTTGCCACCTGCACTGTTTGGGGGAGTGGTTACCCTCTCAGCGCCGCACTTCCACCTGCACGGTGGGGTGAAGGACGCCTGCCTCAGGGGAGTGTGAATGAGCGAGGCAGGCCTGCCAGGCACACAGCAGCCCCCGCACAGCCAGCAAGAACCCTCCCCGGACACACCTACTGGCTGCAACCGGCCTGGCGCGTCCCCCAGCTGGATCCTGCCTGGTGGTGGCCCGCAGCTGGAGCAGAGCCTTACTCTGATTTATAACAGAGCCATTCCTACAGGACCAAAGGCAGTGAGGTTCACCAGCACCTCCCAGCAGGTGGTCTCCCCCACTGAAGAGCAGCTTGGGGTTCACCTTTTAAGGGGACACCCACCTGAGCACCCTACCAAGTCTGGCTTGGCTCAGACATGCTCTACAGCTTCAGTTCTCATAAATTACACAAGCACATAGGTACTTTGAGGGAAAACATGCTTAGATTCATTTATCAAACACCTAGTTAGTGCCAAATCCATTTAAGTACATGACCTCCAATCCCTACTTGTCTGTTTGTGTCATCTGTAGACAAATGATACAATGAAAGCCTCAGTTTGCTTTTTTGCAAAGCAGATCATAATTTACTTGTCTCATTAAGTTTTTGTGAGGATGAAATGAGGTGAAGCATGTTAAGTGCTGATAGCAGTGCCTGGCACATGAAAAATAATAAATGTAGCTTAATGACTCCACCATAGCTCATAGTCAGGAAAACAGATTGGGAAGCAAACCAAACTTCCCAACATTGCACAGATGGCGAGGTGACGGTTCACAGATCTGAACCCAGCCAGGCCCACCTGACACTGGGCTATTTCCTTGCCGACATTTCAATATACCCACCCAATGACCACTGCTGGGCACTGAAGAAAGATGTTTTGTTTTGAATGAAAACTGTAGCATACCCTTGTGAGTTATCAAATTCTGATGCCATTCACTGTCTTTGAGCTATTTCATCTATAATTAAGACTGGATTCTGCCATCTTGCATATTTTGTTGTTCTTCTGAAACTCTCAATGCTTTTGGTTTTCAGTGCCTCCTGTCATTCCTGAGGTGGTGTCCCTGAGCACGAAGTTCACAGCCTTATTGGAACCTAAATTGTCGTGTACCTGATGTTTCCTCCCAAGATCTAGAGACATGTGCTGAACCTGGACAACTGGGTATAGATTTCAAAGGAAATTTTTTCGCCAGCATAGTTAGAGGTCCCAGCCCACGCTCAAGTGAACCTACTGCTTTGGGCCTCTGAGGAGGCAGCACCTCCCAGGAGGAGCACTTGGAAGAATAAACCATTTATCTCATGAGCCAGAAAGCAAAGAGAGGAACAGCAAAAGATGGAGTCCTTTGAGGGCACACTGCCACTGGCCTCCCTATTTCCAGAAGGTTCCACTACCATCTACCAATAGCTACCAAGGGAACCAAGCCTTTAATGTACGGGCCTTGAGGGGGTACTCACCCCAACCATAGCACACCTGATCAGGATGTTGCTTAGGGGTAGAGCACTCACCTGGCTTGTATGAGACCCAGGGTTTGATTCCAAAATAAATAAACAAGTGCCTGATGGTTCTGGCCCTCTGGCTAGGGTCCTCTTCTGCCAGTTGGCTCAGCTCCTTCATGAGCAGAAAGCAACCAAACAAATGGGTGTAGAAAAGCTTCTCTTCTTTCCATAAATGGCAGGTGGCAACTAAAAAAAAAGTCTCTCCTTACACAAGCTTCACTAGGATTCTTCTGAGGCCTCTTCTCAAGCAGACCATGGCATCCTGGCCTCTGTGTCCCTCCTAGCCTTATTTATTTGTTTTGGTTTTTTAAAATAGGGTCTCCATGAGTTCAGGCTGGCCTCAAACTCCTGGAGGTCAACCTACCTCAGTGCTAGGATTACTGGCGTGCACCACCACATTCGGTTCCTTGACAGACCTGCACTGCCCAACCATAGTGAGAATTCTGTCAAGTCAGTTTAGAAAGGATCCCCCATCTTTGATATCTAATCACATTCTTTGCCCTCATCTCTGATGTATAAACCCTTGATCTGCTTAAAGCAAGAATCCCAACTCTTGATGTCTTCTCTTGCTGACTTTCCTCCCACTGACCTCTTTACTCTGTTCCTTAGCTAGCAGTCCCCAGCTGTCTTTGCTATATTCTGAATTAAGTCCAATCTCTCTCCTCTACTGCAGTAATCTTATTGAAATAGTCTCTGTCTCTCTTTTTTTTTTTTTTGACAGGGTCTCAGTATGTAATTCAGCCTGTTCTTACACTCACTATGTAGCTCAGGCTGGCCTCAAATTCATGGCAATCCTCCTGCCTCAGCTTCCCAAAGTACTTGGGTTACAGGTGTACACCACCATGCCTGGCAACCCTATGGCAATAGTCTTGAAGAAAATCTTCCCTTCCATCTTAACAAATGTCAGAATCTTTCATCTTTAACAACACCAAGGCTTCAAGCAGAGGGCCCACCCCTGCCCAAAACTGCTCTGTTCAAGTCCCAAACATCCCCTGATCACTTCCCATAGCCACCCCTCTCTCCTCCCCACTAGAGACAAGCATATGACAGACTGCATTGGTTTCCCCATCACCACTGTGGGGATCTTTGCTGGCCCCCTACCTGCCCCAGCAGCTGTAGCCCCCAGCTTCACGAGTCCATTCACACAAAGAGCACAGCTCTGAGAAGACAGGAGAGAAATGAATTTCCCATCTGGAAAGGCCTCAGAGTTAAATATTACGTAGGATGTAATGGTGTGCATCTACTGGCAAAAAGCAAGGCTAAGAGAAACACTGAGACACAAGGAGGCTGCAAGCAAGAGGCCAGTGCGTCAGCAAGAGCTAAATTTAGCAAGCTAATCCTCTAACTTCATTCTTTCAGGGAAGAGAGTGGTAGAGAAAAACGTATGAGTATACCTAAGAGAACCTTTGAGAAAGGGCGAGAATCTACATCCCAACTGACTGTGGCTGAGTCACAGAAATGAACCTGGGGGAGGCACTTGGGGGCCTGGCCCCAAGGTCCACAGAAGTGCTCCCCCACTCCATCTGCCCGCCTCCCCCCCACAAGGAACCAAGTCCCCTGCAGAAGGTCCCTGTGGAGCCAAGGACAGCCCAGCACAAAGGAAGCTGTAGACTGGGAAATGAAAATGGTAATTGCTGGGGGCGAGGGAAGCAGGTGGAGTCTGCAAAACTGGAAGTTCCAGAAAAACCTGTAACACAGCTCTCAAAACAGATTTTGCTTTCTAGTGAGTGGCAGCTCATCACTGGGGCCCAGACTGCCTCCAGGGAGTGTTCAAAGGAAGACTGAGACAGGATGCGACACACCACACACACACACACACACACACCGCTCAGAGCCACAGCTCCGCCTATATTCAGCTCTGTGGATTGGGCAATTTACCCCTCCTGCCTGGAGTACAGACAATCCATCCACTAAACAAAGGTAATGGCCAAACTACTCTACAACATGTTTAGCTAATGAGATACTACATGTTTCTGAATTTAAGTGTATGAGCTGAGAAAGCCAGCACCCTCAGGTACTACTAGCAGAAGGAAAGTTAGCATTACTTCTCCAGGACCAATTTGGCCAGATGAATACAAAAATCATTAAATGGGCATCCATCTAAACCCAGTAATTCCACACTTAAAGCTCTGTCCTGCAAAACTATTCAAGGATATGCACAGAGATGTAATTCTAAGGAATGAGCCACAATGTTATTTTATAATCCTGGAAAATTAGAAATAGTCATCTATCAAATAAGAGGGATATACTACATGCAGTAGAACAGTCAAAACTGTTTCATATAACTGAAAAATCAGGCTGCATGAAAAGTAAAGATATATAAAAATGTTTATGCTGTACTATATATTGAGTGGAAAACAGATTCTAAAGCTATACATACAGAAAAATCAAATTTTCCCTGTAAGCCACTTCTCAAATATGTAAAATATTCATAGGTACAATGAAATAAAGACTAGAAGGAGATACACAAAAACATTACCTACCAGGGTTACTTCCAGAAATCGGAGGGTCATGAGATAGGCTAGCTTTTTCTTTTTTTTCTTTTTTTTTTTTTTCCTTCTAGGTATTATTCTGATTTTCAAAATTCTTAAACAGATTTATGGCTCTTTGGCATTCAGAAAAATTCTGTATTACTTTTTTAAAGGAACAGTGGAAAAAAATTTTCTCTCTTTTAAATAGGGAAAAGGCACTAACAATTTCAGCCAGGTACCAGCCCCAGGTCAGAATCTGTTCAGCCCACCTAGCTATTCAGACAACCTTCACATCGTCATCACAGCCCCAGAGGAACTCACAGCCTGTGGACCGTGTCTCAGGCTTCCTCTTGCCTGCTTCTGACCTAAGATCTGTGGTCTGCAACGCATGAAAAGAACATCAACTCACTGCCCACGTCCCTGCTGCCTCCCGAGCGTCTTTGTATCCCTTGTCTAGTGCAGCCTTCAAACAAGCGAGGCGTGAAGCACCAAAGAGCCAGAGTGCTGATAGTGGCCATCAAGGTTCCAGAGACGTGTGAGCTCCTTGAACAAACGCTGAGGTGGACAGGTAGCTGTCAGCACTCCGGCTTTATGAAAAGGAAAGTGAGGCTCAGAAAGTCGCACCCTGAATCAGGGCAGGTGCCCAGAGCTGACCTGAAGTCCACTCCAGCTGCCTGCTAACTCCAGACCTTCTTTGACCATGGCCAGGGACCCCTGGTTGGAAGGGAGCTGGGACCCTGGCATTTACAGCCCCACTTGGCCCATTGGAGCCCCCTTCAGCCTTTGGGTTCAACCCATCCAAACATCTGTCCCTCTTCCTTAATCAACAGATTCAAGGGAAACTTGGGGGGCTCCTCTCCTAATTCATTAATATGGCTGCTGAATCCTCTACCATCCATCATCTCATAGATCAAGAAGATCTCATTTTTTCAATCAAAATCATATAGGTCAGAACTTGCTCTGCTGTAAATGACAGAAACACGAGCCAACCCGTGAAAAAGCTCAACAACAGGTCAAGTCACTCAGGAGTCCAGAGTGCAAAGCCAGCCTCGGGCACTGCTGGATCTTAGAGATTGACACGTCAGAGCTCAGTCTGTCCTTTCTCCATTTACTGAGCAGGCGTTCACCAAGTGCCTCACATATACACGCTACCAAGTCCATAAAAACAGATCATCTTTCCCCAAGAGCTCTGGTAGAAAAGTGCCAGGGAGGACTCCACAGGCTCCAGGCACTTGCCCTCTCCGAGGGACGGAAGGCACAAGCCACCTCTGGCCAGCTGACAGGAAGAGATGTTCTCTTCCCAAGAGAGTAGGAGACTGGGAAAGGAAACGAACAGCAGATCCCTCCGTTTAAGAACAAATCAGATTTTTGGCACAGGCACCACTGGCAATGGTAAGCGTGACTAATATCACAGGCTCTGTCATTTCGGCACTCAGGCAAAGTGACTTACGAGCTATCATTCACAAGACATACCCAAATTGCTACAAAAAGCTAGAATGGAAATTTTTTCTTTTTGAGAATGGAAATTTTTTTTTTTTACCGGGGATTGAACTCACAACTTTGTGCTTGCCTGGCAGGCGCTTGCGCCACTGAGCTAAACCCCCAGCCCGAGAATCGAATTTTTTAATCAAGTTGATTGTGGTATAATTTACATACAATGAATTGCATCCTTTTTAGTAAAGAATTTTATGAATTTTAGTAAATGCATACTAACCTACCACCAAAGACAAGATACAGACCATTCCAACCCTTCAAAAAAAATTCCTTTGTCATCACCTCTCCTTCCCAGCTCCTGAAACCACTGTTGTATGCTGTGTCCTTCTAACTGTATGTTCCCCAGAATATCATAAAGGCATTCAGTGTGTAGTCTTTTGACACAAGCATGACAGAGTATATTATAGACATGTCTATTTTGGTGCATCTGTCAATAGTTTGTTCCTTTATTGCTGAACAGCGTTGATACATACACCAGAATTTTAAAAGTTTACCGATAGGGAGCCGGGCGTGGTGGTGCACACCTTTAATCCCAGCACTCAGGAGGCTGAGGCAGGTGGAACGTTGTGAGTTTGAGGCTACCTTGGGCTACAACCCAAGCGCAAGGCTGGCCTGAGCTACATAGTGCGACCCTGCCTCAAAAAACTAGGGCCAGGAGTTTGGCTCAGTGGCTTATGCACCTGTCTGGCAGGCACAAAGTTGTGAGTTCAATCCCTGGTGCCACAAAAAAATAAAAAAATAAAAAATAAAAGTTTACCTATAGGAAGGCATGGCAGCACACTCCTGTAATCCTAGCACACTTGAGAGGCTGAGGCAGGAGGATCATTTTAAGTTTAAGGCCAGCCTGAATACATATCAAGACCCTGTTTCAAAAAATAAAGTAAAATAAAAGTTCGCCTATAAACGATTGAGCTAAAACATGTGTAAGGATAACCCTACACAGATCACCATTTTAGGTATCAATTCAATACATATCTTGGTTTATCCCATATTCCTAGGCAGGGGTTACCCCAGTGAGAAAGGTAAAGTCCTCATTCTCACTGCTCTTTTTCACCTGAATAGTAAGAGACAGAAAATAAACATGTATGTCAGAAGGTGAGCAGTGCAGGATGGAGGTGGGGAGGGGAATGGTGCATTCATAATAGAGTGACCCAAGAAAGCCTCAGGGGTAGGCACCTGGAGAAGAACATTCCCGGCAGAGGGAACCACCTGAGTAGCGGCTCTGAGGCCTAATGGAGCAAGGAGACAGCAGGCTTCACACACCAAACAAAGGGCTCGGGTCCCACCCAAGTGAGCTAACTGGGGCCACCCAGCTGTCCCCAGCCACCTGCCTTCTCACACTGACATTCAGGCTGCTGGGGGCCCCGGGGACCACTCCAGAGCCTAGCGAGTTAGAGCCAAAACAGACCCCGCCTCCACTTCAGCTGCCCCCCCCCCCACTCTCAGATGTCTCATGAAGAAAACCTCCTTGGCCTGTGGCACCACCCTGCAACGCTGCTGTCTCCCAACGGCACCAGCTGTGTAATCTGCCGACCCAGTCAGGCTTGCCAAATAAAATACAGGCTACTAATTAAAGCTGAATTTTAGATAAGCAGTGAGTAACTTAATCTAAGTATGTCACAAATATTGCACAGGATATACTTGTGCTAAAAAGATAAAACAATCACGATGCACAAACCTGTAATTTTAGCACTCTGGGAAGCTGAGGCAGGAGGAATGCAAATTCAAACCCAGCCTGAGCAACTCAACAACTGAGACTCTGTCTCAAAATTTAAAAAAAAATTAAAATGGACTGAGAGTGTAGCTCAGTGCCAAAGCCCTGTGTTCGATCCCCAGTATGGGGGGAAAAAAAAAGTTCAATTACTGAGAATTTCAAGACAGTCATGGCAGCAGAAGAAACAAAGCACAAGCTTAAAGTAGTGGTGCATGCCTGTAAGAACAGGACTCAAGAGGTCAAGGCAGGAGGATTGCTGTGAGTTCAAGACCAACCTGGGTTACAAAGCGAACTCAAAGCACAAAGTCCACCCACACATGGGGCCTGTCCAACTGTACAGGTAGCACATGGCAACTGCAGCTGGTTCCACTCTCACCTCTCCGTTTGTATAGGAGACCATGCAAATTCTGCTTTCCTAAACATTTACCGCTCTCTCTTTCAGCAAACAAACCATTCAAATGAAGCTGTGTGACTTCCAATTCCACACTCTCTCTCCCATCTGTCCCCGTGAGTATCCCCTCTTCAGTCGAGTCCTTGCAACACTACCCACCTCTTCTCTGCAGTTGCAGCTTCAGGTCTACCAGACTCTGTATCTCACCAGCAGTTAACATGCTCTAGACTTCCATATCAAAACGACACTAACACCACCGCCATCCCTTTAGCAATCAAATATGGTGAATGAGTTAGCAGCATAGCAGACCAAGTGGACAGCTCTCCCTGAATGCAGAACTATTACCTCTGCATTAGTTAAATCGAGCTTTATTTCCATAAACTGATCTGTACAGAGGGGCTATACTATTTCCTTCTCCCTTCAGTTGGCTCTAAGCGATGCAAATAAGGCTAGCTAAGGTACTGGTAAGTAACCTTTAAGGCCAACAGACAATTTCCTGTTTCCTCACATTGTGTTCCCTGTAGAGTTGAACTTGAACAGCTGAATGCAGCACGATGGCAGAGCCAGTTAGCTCCAGGAATAACTGGGTACAAGCCTCTGAATAAGAGGCTATCATTTCCCAGGATACAAAAGTGTACGTATCAGAAACTGAAGCAACAGACTCCCAAATTCATTCATATGCTATCCCAATCAAGTTATGCAGACTGGTCCTCCTGCACATCGTTCTCCCTGCATCTTGCAGAGGTACTGGCTCTCCACCCAACTAAAGCAGCTTACCTTGCTCACGTAATTCCTGCCATCCTCACTGTCACTCATCCTTGAACCCCTCCCTTCATAATAAAATCTGGGAGAGGCCTCGGATCAAGGCTTTTGTCTGTATATCCTCACTTGGATTGGACTTAGGATCCCTTGGCTGCCCGTAACTTTGAATATGTCTTAGTGTCTTTACTCTCCTCGTGGGTTGCATTGGAGGTGGTAGATTGGAACTAACTTACCGGGATTCCAATAATGTCTCAATGGGATTACAAACATAACTTTATGGATTGTGAGGAGGACTGGAAAGGGGATTACAATATTTGATTACAATATTCAATATTTGGATCACAATAAGCAACATCCCATCTATTTTGCTGACAGCTTCCAGTCAACTTACGGTCCTTTGGCTGTGTACCCCAGCACTCTAGGATACAACCATGCTACAATCTAGGACCCTGTCTTTCTCTTTCTGTTTCAGTGTGGGAATCAAATCCAGGATGCTCTCGTGCATGCTACACACACATCTACCACTGAGCTACACCATCACCATATGACCTTCCTGGTACTCACTTTCAGCCTTATGTTTTCCTCCTCAGAGCTCTCCTTCCTTGGTCGTAGGGCATCTTCCTGATAGCTTCTGTTGAAAGCACACCTGGCTTTGCTGTCTGGGCCCTGTTTTCTTATAAACTGGGGTTCCCAGGCTCTAACCTAGACTCTCTCTTTACCTCTTCCACACTTGCCCACAAGGAAGCACAAAGGTTCTAATGTTGAAGGAACCTTTAGTCTCTCTAGGCCAGACTCCTCGTCCGAGTTTCTGCATCTGCAGGAGAGCTCCACTGCGTGTCCTTCACCCCATCTGGCTAAAATCAGAATTGAAATTTATGTGAATTTTTTGTTTGTTTATTTTGTTCTGTTTTGTTTTTTGAAACAGGGTCTCACTTTGCAATTTAGGCTGGCCTTGAACTTGCTTAAGTAGCCCAGGCTGGCCTCAAACTCACTGCAATTCTCCTGCCTCAGCCTCCCACAGACTTAAAATTTAAAAGGCTCACTCATATCCCCACCCTCTCCCCTCACACCTTAGCTTTCTAAATGCTGACTCCTTTCCAAACCATGACATCCTTGGTTCTTCCTGTCACCAAAATTCTAACTCTGCTAAGTATCTCTTGACTGTGTAATTCCCTTCTCTCTCCTCCAGTTCAGGTCACCACTCTCTCTTCCCCTCTAGAATCTTCCAACAATCTCCTAGCCCCGCGGTGATGCTCCTATGGCACTCATTCCACAGCGAGCTGTTTGTAACATTGAAAGCTCTAAAAGGTTTGCCATCACTTTTTCCCGCTTGTCCCCACCTAACAGCCCCAGCTATAAACCCTCTGTAGCCTCATCCTCCAAGGCTCCCAGTCACAAAGTTATAGTTTATATCTAATATGTCCCCCAAAGCCTGACGCAGTCCCAGCTGGGGCCTTTGGGAGTGACTGGATCCCAGTGTGCCTGAATGGATTTACTGAGGGCACCAACTCATAGGCTTATAGCCTGAAGGGAATAAAAAGAGAAACGGAGGCTTGCCGGGCGTGGTGGCGCACGCCTTTAATCCCAGCACTCGGGAGGCTGAGGTAGGCGGAGCGTTGTGGGTTCGAGGCCGGCTTGGGCTACAACGCGAGCGCAAGGCCAGCCTGAGCTACACAGTGCGACCCTGCCTCAAAAAAAAACCCTGGCCGGGAGTTTGGCTCAGTGCCTTAAGCGCCTGCCCTGGTAGGCGCGAGGTTGTGAGTTCAATCCCCGGTGCCGCCAAAAAAAAAAGAACAAAAAACAAAAAAGAAATGGAGGCTTGCTGCTTCCTGCTTTCCCTGCCATGAACTGTTTCTCTTCTGCCATGCCACCCTGCCTCGGAGCCAGCCAGTCATGGACTGAAACCTCTACGAACTGTGAACTAAAATAAATCTTTCCTCCTTTAATCTGTTGGGTATTTTGTACCAGCAATGAAAAAGTAACTAAGACACCACACTAAACTCAAAGTTCACCCAGTATCATTAGTGGGTGTTGGAGAAGGAATTGAGCCTCGTGCTGGAAAGCACGCATTGTATTACTGTGCCGCAGCCCCAGCTCCAATTCTTCAGTATTTTTCCATCCTCGGCTAGATGACGCCATTTCTTGCCTCCTGCACACATTCTTGCCTTGGCCTGGAATTCTCCTTTCTTCCCTCTTTCTTTCCTCACTCCTCGAGGAGGCTACCTCCTACTAGCCAGCCATAAAAAACAGTAAGTGTGTGCCGGGCGTGGTGGCGCACGCCTTTAATCCCAGCACTCAGGAGGCTGAGGTAGGCGGAGCGTTGTGAGTTCGAGGCCGGCCTGGGCTACAACGCGAGCGCAAGGCCAGCCTGAGCTACACAGTGCGACCCTGCCTCAAAAAACCAGGGCCAGGAGTTTGGCTCAGTGGCTTAAGCGCCTGCCCTGGCAGGCGCGAGGTTGCGAGTTCAATCCCCAGTACCGCCAAAAAAAAAAAAAAAAAACAGTAAGTGTGGTTAAAACATAGATTCTAGTTAGGACAAGTTCAAACAACAGTCCTACCATGTCTTATGGCAACCCTTCTAGGCTTCAAATTACTCTCCAGAAAAGTGGAAAGAGCTGTGGCCATATCACTGGTTGACCACTCAGAACCTAGTTTTATTAAGGGGCCAGAAGTGAGTTGTGATTGGCTTAAGTAAGTTGCAGAAACCAATCCTTTTGCCAGTGATGAAATTTGGCCAATGAGATGTAAGAGGAAGACTCCTGAGGCTTTCTGGAAAACACAGTGCCGTCCTTAGAACCAAACAAAAAAGGTCATGTGCCAGCCTCTGAACTTTACAGGATCCCAACTTTCACAAACACACACGCAAAGGTTAACGAGCACCTAGGCAGCTCTGTCACTGAAAGTAACATAGCATGATCCATAACCCTCAGCGTCCACTTTCATGACTAACACCTAATACCATTCAGGTCTCAGAGAAACACTTCACCCGTCTTGCCCTGTGCCCTCAAAGCAAGGGGTAGCTGGGTCCTGTCCAAATGAGGTTGTGGATCAGGCTGCTGTCAGCACCAAAGACCGGCTCTGCAAGTGTGTGTGAGGAGCATTCAAGCAGCAAAGCCACTTCAGTAAGGGAAAAGATACATCATATCCTTCCTCTCAACACAACTGCAACACTCCCTTAGAGAATGAAGTTAAAAAAGCGGGGATCAACTGGGCATGGCAACCCAGCCCTATAGTCCCAGCATTCTGGAAGGCTGAGGAAGGAGAATCACAAGCTCAAACCCAGCCTGTGCAATTTAGCAACTTAAGAGACCCCGTCTCAAAATATAAAATTTAAAAAAGCTTTGGGGGCTGGGGATGTAGTACACAGTGAAGGCTCTGAGCTCAGCCCTCCATACTATAAAACAAAAAGAAAACAGAATCAAATATCCTAGAAAAAATATTGGTTTTTTAGTTTGTTTTATTTTGTTTTGTTTTGAGACAAGGTCTCAATAAGTTGCCCAGATTGGCCTCAAAATCCTAAACCAGGCATGGTGGCACACACCTGTAATTCCAGCACGTGGAAGGCTAAGGCAGGAGGTTCTAGGCCAGCCACAGGTTCTAGGCCAGCCTGGGCTACAAAGTGAGTTCAAGGTCAGCCTGAACCACACAATGAGACCCTGTTAAAAACAAAAAACAAAAAACCTTACAATTTTCCTGCCTCAGCCTCCTGAGTGCTGGGATTATAGGCATGTGCCAGCAGGTCTGACTTCCATTTTCTTGCTTCTGTTATTCAAGGGCCCAGATGTATTCACAAATCAGTGTTACTCAGTTATCACCAGTTGTACACAGTAACTGAGGAACATCTTGCAAAATTATATTACACATACATATGAGAAGCACAATTCATAACACCAATCCTTTGTTTTGGAAACTAAATGGACACTGAGTACTAGAACTTCAGATATAATAAAAGAAAGATTTGTCCTTTATATAGTGAGTTCAAGGCCAGCCTGAATGACATAGTGAGACCTGTCTCAAAAAATTTTCTTTCAAAGATTTATCCTTTCAGCTTTTAAACAACTGATTAAAATGTTAACATTAATTATAAATTTATCACTTTTAAGAGAAATTTGAGCATTTTAGAAGGATTTAAGAAGATAACCTGAGCCAGGTATGGTGGCATATCCCTGTAATCTCAGCATCCTGGGAGGCTGAGGCAAAACACTGCAAGTTTAAACTCAACCTCGGTAACTTAGCAATTTAGCAGAACCCATCTCAAATTTTTACAGAGGGCTTAGGATGCAGCTCAGTGCAAAGGTCCTGGTTCAATCCCCAGTATGGGGTGGGGGGAAATAATTTGATTATTCAATTTAAATAAAATTATAATCTTGGTCATTTTCCATATGAGTTAAATGCTCTTATATTTGCATTCAAAATCAGCATTGTACAATATAAATAGTAAAAACTCATGCTAATAATTTAACATTTCAACTTTAGAACAACACCCACTAGTAAATTTAAAAATACAATTACAGAGCTGGAGATACAATTCAGCAGTACAGTGCCTACCTGGCAAGCACAAGATTGTGAGTTTGACCCCTGGTACCAAAAAAAAAAAAAAAAAAAAAAAAAAACCTGATTATAAGCAAAAAAGGTACTGCAAAAGAAAGTAAAGAGCTTTACATTTTAGTATCTTTAGTGGCACTTTTTTCCTGCTTTTGAACAGAGAGCTAGGTCCCACAAATTATGTAGGTAGCCCTGATGGTAAGTACAGAAGAAGAGGTCACTGATGAGCCACTATCATCACTGTAGGGGCCTCGATGTCACTTGTGAGCCACTGTTGCCCTCAGAACCACCATTCATACTCAGCATGGGTTCACTCGATAAATACCTCCCTGATTAAAGCTGTGTTAGATGAGGATTCCCTTACTTGCAGCCAAAAGCATTCCTAACTAATAAAATGCCACCCATCTCAGGACTATTACCAGGATTAGATGAGATAAATTGTGTGACAGAGTGGACAACTCAGTTTTGAACAACTTCTAGGCACCAGCACTCTTTTCATTGTGAAGCTCCTGTAGCAGAACTGGGTACCTTGTTCAAGAGCCACAGAAGTCTCCACCCAAATTAAGGTATGTATGTATGTATGTATGTATTTATGTTTTTGGTGGTACTGGGTATTGAATCCTTTACACTGAGGTACATGCCAGTCCTTTTTGTTTTATGAGGCAGCGTCTCCCTAAATTGCTAAATTGCCCAGGCTGGACTCAAAATTATAATTCTGTGCCAGGTGTGGTGGCACACACCTGTGATCCCAGTACATGAGAGACTGAGGCAGGAGGATTGCTGCAAGTTGGAAGCCAGCCTGGATTACATAATGAGTTCAAGGCCAGTCTAGAATATACTGCAAAACCCTGTCTCAAAAAAATAAATATATAAATTTAAATTTAAAAATTGCAATCGACTTGCCTCTGCCTCCCAGAAGACTGAGATGGCAGGCTTGTACTGTTGTGCCCAGCTTAAACCAAGCAGTTTTCAGAGTAAAATATGGTACCAATAACTGCCAAGATCAAAGGCCAAAGCTGGGCGTGGTTGTGCACACCTTTAATCCCAGCACTCGGAAGGCTGAGGTAGGTGGAGCGTTGTGAGTTCGAGGCCGGCTTGGGCTACAATGTGAGCAAGGTCAGCCTGAACTACATAGTGCGACCCTCCCTCAAAAAACTAGGGTTGGGAGTTTGGTTCAGTGGCTTAAGCGCCTGTCTGGCAGGCACGAGGCTGTGAGTTGGATCCCCAGTGCAACAACAACAACAACAAAAAGACCAAAGGCCATGGGGGCTGCTGAATAAGAGTAAACACTCAATGTCAGCTCTTCGCATTAAAAGGTTAACTTCAGCATCACTTTCTCTGAGACGATCTTCCTAGGTCCCCAAGGCCCCAGTAAAGATCTGACCCCAGCAGCTCTATGTCCTCTGTCTCGGCATGTATCTCCAAAACCTGTTTCTACTTCTATCACCACACCCTGCTGCAGGTCCAGGTGGGTAGGATTGTCAGTCCATGCTTCCTGTGTTCATGTGGACTAGCAATCAGCAGGTGCTCAATTAACTAATTACGTCTTGGGAGTGTATTATTTTCCTCAGCTGGGCATTGAACCCAAAGCTTGACCTGGTACATGCTACCACTGACCTATATCCCAACCTCATGTCTGTTGCTGATCTCCTTGCCTGCTACAAGTTAAACGCACACGTGGGCACTGTGGGAAAGGACCTATATTTCGTTCCCAGGGTATAAAAGGACTCAAGCATACTCTACTGCTTTTCCTGCACCTTTGCCAATCGTCAGACAATGTGCCTGTGAACTTCTACCAATGGGGAGAAAGAACTGAGTCCTCTCATCACACGGTATCAAGTTAGACTGTAGTTCCACAAGCTGACAGTAAAGGGCCAACCCGGGAGACCCCAACCCAGCTAGGCATGGAAGCCCCATTACTCTATCAGGCAATTTTTAAACTACATCTTTCTTGCAGAAATACATATCTCTGGGTTAAGCGGGGGAATGTTAGATTTCATTCGCCAATGCACCTCTGACGACCTCTGTACATCTCAGCTGGAGATCCTGAGCATGAGGCAGCCCTGCACCTTTCTTCTCTGTCCCCACTGGGTGCATCACAATGACCCCTCGGACCATCTCTCCAGAGGACCCTCAGAAACAGCGACCCGGAGCTGGGGAAGAGGGGTAGCCAAGAAGAACCAGAGATTCTAATATCCATCTCCACAGCCAGGGCACAGAACTTAAAATGCCCTTCCAAGAAAGCAGTGCAAAACTCTGACCCAGGCTCTCACAGAAAAGGAAAGACAATTAGAAGGAAAACCCAGAAACTGTCCTTTCCTTCCTGCCCTTTCCTTATCAAATGCAGTCAGCCCAAATTCTCTTTGGGAAACAGAACAGCGGCAGGCAATCAGGCAGGCCTGCCTGGCTAATTGCACCCAGCTAATTGAGCCCAGCCAGCTCCACTCACAGAGGCCACTTGCAGGTTCAGGAGGAGGCTGAAGCTCTGGACCTTCATCAACAGAGCCAACCTGCTAGGATTTGAGGGCTGACATCACGCGGTGACCCAGCTGCCCACAGCTCCACTACAGCGAGGGCTACACGGTGGGACAGGGCTGCAGTCAGCCAAGCAAATCCCAGCACCTTCCACCACTTTCCCGGCCTTCTCTTCTCCACCCACGCTGACAGAAATAAAGTAGGAGGCAAAGCCATGCACACGCTTGCATGGTCCCAGGAGACTTTCCAAATTTTGCCTTCTCCACATTGTGCACCGAGGGTTTCAGAAACATGTCTCACCCTTCACCACTCACAGCGCCTCTGGCTCCATCTGTTTGAGGACCTTTTATTTTCCCCTCATTAATGCAAGTGTCGCTGGAGCAAGCATTTAAACCTACAATTAAATTTGGAGCTAGTTATCTATCTCTGGATCTAAAGGAAGAGCTTACAATGAAAAGATGATTGTGGAATCTTAGGGATTTTTCTCCCCAAACCCTTCATACCTTACTTTCCTACTCCACAAGACTTTTTTTTTTTTTTTTTTTTTTTTAATTAACTTCACTGGAGGCAGGGGCTGGGTGGATTTCTGGTTTGGGAAGAGGAAGGAGTGGTGAAACATGCAAACGCACGGAGGCTCCCCCTGCCCCCATCTGTTCCAAATCTTCCCCTCACAGGATGTCACGTCTAAAAAGCAAGAAAAATATTCCTTCCTCTTCCAACATTCAGCAGGATCATGCATGCAAAGAAGAATGTCTGGTTATTCTGTGGATTTTCATCTGCTTTTTAACTCACATGTTGCCAAATTACACCAGCCCCTCAACCCATTTCCCCTTCTCCCCCTGCCCCCCCCAAGAAAAGCCCACTGTAGCAGGCTCACCACCGCCATCAGGGGGGACCATCCCAGCTCTGGCAAGAAGCTCCCCTACCCTGCACACCGCCAACCCCTCCTGCACAAAGGATTAGTTCTCTTCAGGTTAGCCAATGACTTTTGCAGATTTCTTAGCTGAAGACCCACCAGAGGGCTGTGTGGGCCCCCAGAGGAAGTGAGGCCGTCCCGAGGGTCCAGGAGCGGGCTCAGAATCCCCACCTTCTGGAACTGCACTCCCTCCCCTGGCTTCCCGGCCCTGTGCATGCAGATGTGCACAGGCGGCGGCTCCTGGACACACAAACGGGAAGGATGTCCCCCGGAACTCCGGTTCCAGGGCTGGGATGGTGGTATTTATAGGAAGGGCAACCAGCCAAGCAAGGCCAGCTCCCGACTTCATTTCAACCCACCCTCTTTTTCCATTTTCTGTAGTTCTCCTTCAAGTTAAACAGAGAAGCATTCCTCCCTTTATTGCTTGATTTTTACACAAGGACAGAGGCTCTCATTAAAATGATTGAGAAACTCTGACTGAAAAGACAGAAAAGGACCTGTGTGCCCTGGCCCTCCCTCTTTGGCTTGTAATCTCCCTCTCCTTTGCTCCTAGCCACCCCCAGTCCCTGCTGTCTCACCAGGCTGCCTGGCACATGTCCCTGCCACACACAACCCCTTGCGGTCCTCCAGATGGGGAAGGCACGTTTTTACCCTAGGTCCAAATTGGTCATCCCCACCCCGCCTTATCCCAGCCTGCATGACCAATCTTCACCTACCCTCCTCACACCTTTTTTCCCAACTTCTGATGATACCTATTTCCTCCTTCTCAAGCGAGGTTTTCCCTCCACCTGGATCATTCGCCTCCAGGAAGTCTCAAAGCCTGGCCCTCATTTACGCCCCCGAAAGATCTTGCCAACACCACTATTCAATCCCCAACATGGCAAAAAATAAAATAAAATAAGAATCTTACTGTACCATGGCCTGATTACCTTAAACAGCTTTATTTTCTTCATAGCATCCACAGACTTGCTTCTTGATCAAACTTTAGACAGACTGAATCCTCCTCATCTCCGACAGGCCAACTCCCTGCCTGCCTCCCTCCAAGAGTCCCAACAAGTCACCCCACACTCTGGGTTTCTAACTCAGTTCTTCATCCTGTATCTTTTATATTTATCTTTGGTTTGTCTTCTACAGAATTCCGGTGAGAATGGTTAAGCAAGAATCTCTCTGTGCCTACTGTCTCCTCTTAGGAACTTTCCAGCCTCTGAGCCCCTCACTCACTCTGCTAATCATAAATTCCCACCCAAGCCTTCGCTCCATTCAAAATGAGCTCAATCTCTCTCCCTGATAATAGACTAGACTTCTATTGCAATAGTCTCAAATAAAGTCTTCCTTACCATGTTAACAAGTGTCAAAACAATTCTTCTTTAACACCATCTGACATTCTGATCTTTCTGCTCATCTGTTTCCCTCCCCTGGACTCTAAATTCTATAAGGGCAGAATCTGAATATGTTTATGTTCTATTTGATCCCTTGCTTCTGGAACAGGACTTTACACACAACAGACACTCAGCAGGTATGTATTGAATAAACCAATCTAGCTACTTCTACTTGTCTTTTGGTCTTGGTTTACCTGCCACCTCTAGGAAGTCATCCCTGAATCTTCCAAGGTCTGACCCTGGCTTCAATTAGCAGTGAACATATTAACTTCAGAGATAATTCTCAGCTTTAGCATATACTTTTCATTTAAGTACCTAGTACACTGATATACAGAATAAAGCATGGGACTCTGTCTCAAGCATTTGCCCTTCTTCCCCCTCCACAGCCCCAGGACACCCAGCCCCCATCTTTTTCCTATGTCCCCTCCCACTCTCGCTCTCACTCTCTTTACCTGGGCTCTAGCAAAGGCTTCATTTAAAAGGAGAAGGGATGAGGATGTAGCTCAGGAGTACATTACCCTTGCATGCCCGAGGCCCTGGGTTTGAACCCTGACCACTACAAAAGAATTAAGAATAAAAGGGGGAGGAAGAGGAGTCCTGGAGGGGCTGATGCCAACTTGGTGTTATTTCAAACCAAACAGAGGGCTGTGGATGTCACTCAGTGGTAGAGCACCTGCCTAGCATTGGCCAGGCCTGGCTTCCATCTCCAGCACCAGGAGAGAGGGGTGGCAGTGACACCCAAATCTGATTTTGTTCCATCTTCCTAACTTTCTCCACCCCCAGGAGAAAGGAAGCCACTTGAGCTGGCTGCCCCTGGAGGCGGATGAAGACCCACAGGGCCCTTATGTTCTGAGCAGCCTCCTAGAGAAGGCTCAGCTGCCCCAGAAAGTCACAGGCTGGGGTATTCACCTCCCGGAAGCCCAAAGGATTGGAGGACCTAGGGATCCTGGGGGGTGGGGCGTGCATGCTGGTCGTGGAAACTGCCCAAGTAGCTTCCACACAAAAGAAAAGTAAACAGATGAAGGCTCTTCTCAGCCCTACAGCCTCTCCTAGAGCAAAGCTTCAAGTGTTTGCTGAAATGCCAATCCAATTTAAAATGCTTTGAAAGAGCTAGAGGAGGAAGCACCAGCTACTGATGACCCCTGACCCCCCAAACCCCACCGGCAGTCTCAGAATTCAGACACAGAGGCACAGGAGAAGATACCTGGGGAAGATGCCAAAACCAAACCCATCTTCTGAGGTTGGTCGGACTTTCTCCTGCCAAGCTGGGAAGAAGGCTTCTTAGGGCAGAAAATGGACCAGGATCCTAAGGGCCGACTGCAGCCAACTGCACCCCAAGGCAGGCAAGCTCCATCATTCACACCCTAGGACACTGGAAGATAGTAAAGTGTTTATACCAGCAGGTCCCACAAGGTTCATAACTAACTACCCGCCTTGCCCGCCCCATGCCAGGTGGGTAAGATTCACTCCCTGAGTTGCAAGTGAAATGTGCTTCCAAGTGGATTTGCCAAGCAAAGGAAAAGTAAACCCTTCTCAACACTAGAGCCTTGCTCTCTCCCTCAAAAACTTTACCAGATGCTGTTACCCACTGTCACCATGCTAGGGTGACTAACCCCTGGTTGCCAGGGACTGTCACGGTTTTAGTGGTAAAAATACAGGCCCTGGAGATGACAGGTTCCACACCACTAACTCTGCCATTCTTCCCCCATCTATGAAGTTTCAGGATGGGCTGGTATGTTGGAAAGCAGCAAAGCCAGCTGGAGGTGGGATTTCTGGTATGGTTTCCTCATATCTCGGCTGGCTGGTTTCAGAGAGGAGGAAAGTAGTAAAACTTGTGGTTCAATAAGTTTTTTACAACCAGAAACTTTCCCTTAAAAAGGAGAGAGAGGGGCTGGGGATATACTCAGTGGCACAGTGCCTACCTGGTAAGTTTGAGATCCTGAGTTCAATTCCTGGTACCCCAGCAAAAAAATAAATAAATAAAAAGGAGCAGGACGGAGAAATAGCTACACTTACTTTTTTTTTTTTTTTTGCATTGTACTAGGGACTTAATCCAAGGACTCCAGCCCTTTTTACTTTTTTTTTTTAATTTTGAGGCAGCATCTCACTAAATCCCTAAATTGCCCAAACTGGGTTTGAATTCAAGATTCTTCTGCCTCAGCCTCCCAGAATGCTGGGTTTACAGGCATGCATCTCCACACCTAGCCTCATTAAGCACTTTCTACACTGTGTATAATTTTCTATAGGAAAAAAATTTGTTTTCTATGGGGCTATAAGTATAACTCAATGGCAGAGCACTTGCTGAGCATATGCAAGGTCCTGGAATAATCCCCAACACCACAAAAAAAAAAAAAAAAAACCAGAGCATTCTAACAATGATTAAACTGCTCATTGATTGGCCATAGCTAATGAGGGGAAAGAGGTCATCTGGACTCAGATCTGCTTGATTCAGGTTGTCTCCTTTTCTTCTACACTTCAACCACATCCACAAGAAGACAACAGCTTTACTTGGCTGGGCAGAGCTAGTAGCAAGTATCCCTCAACTCTTTGTACTATAATCTCAGCTCCTGGGAGGCTGAGGCAGGAGGATCATCACAAGTTCAAGGCCAGCCTGGGCTATAAAATGAGAACTCATCTTGAAAGAAAAAAAGAAAGAGAGAAAGAAAAAGAAAGAAAGACTTCAAAGTTATGTCCTTCATCTGGAATCCAAAGCTCTTCACCCTGGCTCTCTGCTGTGCTTTGGGCCTTTACTGCTGTTGCTTTTGCACAGCTGTTAGCCACTAAGCAGAGTCATTACGTGACGTGGCCAGGTCTGCATTTGGAAAGAACACCTGATGGTGGCATGGAGGCCAACAGGGCCTGGCGAGTGGCCACTGCACAGTCACATACACGTGGAAAGACCACGGGAAATACACTGACCACAGAAAAGCATCCAACAAAGCAATAGCAGGAGGACCTGGAGCCAGAATCTGGCTGTGCCCCATCTTGGGGCCTCCTGGCTGTCCCTGCAAGGGACCCGGGAAAGGGGAGACAGGGAGGCCACCTCCCCCCTTGTCCCAGTCCCCAGACCTGCTGCCAGGAGGGCAGGGCCAGGGAGGACCTGCACTGTCCACACCAACTGTGCCTGGCCTGGCTGGGTTTGGTGTTCCAAGGGTCTCCGCTGAGGGAGAGGGCGAGCTCCAGAGAAGTCCCATCACGCCGCGCTGGCTGGGTCACAGCAGTGTAGTAGCAGTATCACGCATGGTAACCGCAGCACAGGCGCTCGAATTTCCCTCCAAGCCCTGCACATTGGAGGGCTTTCAAAATAAAGAGGGAAGAAAACCAAGAAATGAGGAACTTATCTGACTGAGGTTTCAACCTGAAGGAATATCAGGATCCCAGTGTACCGGGTTAAAATATAGCTTTTCAGGTTCACGCACAAACATTCTGACTTAATAGATCCTGTCTGGGCCTGAGTTTGCATTTGTCAGAAGCATTTCCCCAAATGATGTGCAGCCCTGGCCTGCCTGGTGCATGCCTATAACCCCGGCACTCGGGAGGCTGAAGCAGGTGGATTAGCGTGAGTTCAAGGCAGCCTGGGCTACACAGTGAGACCCTGTTTTGAAAACAAACTGCCAGGTATGGTGGCGCACACCTGTAATCCTAGCACTTGGGAGGCTGAGGCAGGAGGATCGTTGCAAATTCAATACCAGCCTAGGCTACAAAGTGAGTTCAAGGCCAGCTCACACTACATGGTGAGACCCTAACTTACAGGATTGCTGGTGATGCTAAAGACTGACATTGAGGGACATTTCCTTTAATTACTTTTTTGTGGAGATGCGGAAGCTGGAATCCAGGGCTTTGCACATGCCAGGCCAGTACCTTACCAATGTGCTACATCCCCAGCTAGCTTAATTATTTTCATCTTTTAAAAAATATATTACAACCAGGTGTGGTAGCACATGCCTATAATCCCAGCATTCAGGTGGCTGAGGTAGGAGGATCGCTGTGAGTTTGAGGCCAGCCTGGGCTACAAAGTGAGTTCAAGGTCAGCCTCAAATTCATAGTGAAACCCTGTCTCAAAAAGACAAAAAACAATGATAATAAATACATACATATATATATATACACATATTACAAAGGGTATACGAAGGAAATTCTTTGTGTTATGTTCACAACTTTTCTGGATGATAAATTATTTCAAACTAAAAAGTTTAGCCGGGTGTGGTGGTGCACACCTTTAATCCCAGCACTCGGGAGGCTGAGGTAGGAGGAGTGTTGTGAGTTCGAGGCCAGCTTCAGTTACAACGCGAGCGCAAGGCCAGCCTGAGCAACACAATGCGACCCTGCCTCAAAAAACCAGGGCCAGGAGTTTGGCTCAGTGACTTAAGCACCTGTCTGACAGGCACGAGGTTGTGAGTTCAATTCCCTCTAAAAAGTTTAAAAATATATACCTATCATGGTGGCTCATGCCTATTTTCCCAGCACTATGGGATGGTGAGTCAGGAGAATCCCAAGTCTGAGCCAAGCCTCCACTAGTTAGTGACTTTGCAAGACCCCATATTAAAAAAAAAAAATTTTTTTTTTTTGAGGCAAAGTCTCACTATGTAGTTCAGGCTGGCCTTGAACTCATTATGTATCCCAGGGTGGCCTCGAACTTGTGTTTATCTTCCTGCCTCAGTATCCTGACTGCTGGGATTACAAACATGTGCCACCAAGCCCAGCTCAAAAATTTTTAAAGAATAAAAATAAATAAAGGGCTGGGCTGTGGCTCTGAAGGAAGGCCCTAAATTCAATCCCCAGTCCCAAAATGTGATAGGGTGCTTTCATAGCACGTACAAGGCCCTTGGTTTGATGGCCAGCACTACAAAGAACAAAATATAACCAAAAAGAAAAAAGAAGAAAAATGTTTTAAGCATGTATAATACAAAAGTAGTAATATGTACCTTGAATAAAATATTTTTAATAGTATCACATTAAATAAAGTGGAAAATGAATATCCTTCCTTCCAGAAGCCCCATGTCATTTCTCCAAACCCCTCGCTAGGAACAGTTGGGTATATTTCAGTTCAGTATATTTTTGTCCTTGTTTTCTGGGGTGCTGGTAATAGAACTCAGGGCTTCACAGACAAGCATTCTGTATCCCCTGAGCTATACCCCAGCCCCACTCATTTTCATTGTTTAACCCTAAGCAAGGCCAGGAAGAATGTGATGCAAACTACAGACCCAAAACTGCTGACCCAAAGTGCAAATGAATGCCACTCCCTGGGGAAGCAGTTTAGCAACGTGATTCACAGACCACAAGAACATCCTCAGTCCTGGACCAGAAAAACTGCCCCTCATCTAGGATTGAGGGGAGCTGAGAAAACTGGTGGCAAGCGTTTCGCGCACGCACACACACACACACACACACACACACACACACACTAGGGCCGGGAGTTTGGCTCAGTGGCTTAAGCGCCTGTCTGGCAGGCGCAAGGTTGTGAGCTCGATCCGCAGTGCCGCAAAAAAAAAAAAGGAAATGCAACTGGGTATGGTGGTACACCCCTGTAATCTCAGCACTGAGAAGGCCAAAGCAGGAAGGTCGCTGTGAGTTCAAGTCCAGCCTAGGATACATGAGTTCAAGACCAGTTTCACCTGTATGGTGAGACCATCTCAAAAGAAACCAAAAAACTAAAAATAAAAAAAGTAAAAATACTCTGCAGAGTTCAAGGTAAAGCACTTGAGAAAAAAGATGCTTTGAAAGATCCTTCATGAAAAAGCAAGGCACCATCATAAAGAGGACAGGGAGTACAGAAGTGAGATCCAAATACCAAGGATGGCAAGAAACTTCTTCTCCTTCCCCTTCCCCTTCCCCTTCCCCTTCCCCTTCCCCTTCCCCTTCCCCTTCCCCTTCTCCTTCTCCTTCTTCTGGTCTTTTTGAGACAGGGTCTCACTATGCAGGTCAGGCTGGCCTTAACCTTGCAATGATCCTCCTGCCTCAGCCTCCTGAGTGCTGGGATTACAAGCACACGCCACCATGCACAGCTCAAGAAAGTTCTATGCACCCACAAAACCCAATTTGGCATTTGCAGTCAGGATTAGGGTATTGATACTGTGAGCCCAAAGATTTGCAGGTGTGGTCACTCTTCCGCTGCCATCAGACCTGCAGTGATAGCTTTGTTAAGCTCAACAAAACTTCAGTTAACATGTGGAGGATGGGGGAACCATACGCCACATGGGGTACTCAACCCTGAAGTCAGCAAATGAACTAATCTACAAGCATGGTTACAGCAAAATCAATGAGAAGCAGATGGCCTTGATGGGTAACTCAATGACTTCTTGGTCTCTCAGTTAATACAGCATTATCTGTGCAGAGGGTGTAGCTCTGTGCTACAGTATTGGAAAATACTTCCAAGAGGCAAGGAACTTCCTGTGGCTCTTCAAATTATCTTCTCCACAAGGTGCACAAGGAAAAAACGGCCATTTCATGGAAGCTGGAGATGCTGGAGACAAGGCACACCAGACCACCAGGGTCACTGTAGAGGTGAGCTAAGTATCCATGTGGTGTTTTGGTTTGGTTTGGTTTGGTTTGGTTTTTGGTTTTTGGTTTTTTGAGACAGGGTCTTGCTGTATAGTTCAGGCTGCCCCTGAATTCACTATGTAGCCCAGGCTGGCCTCGAACTTGCAGCAATCCTCCTGCCTCAGCCTCCTGAGTGCTGGGATTGCATTATAGGTGTGCACCACCACACCTGGCATCCACTATGGTATGTTTGTAATCTGGTCAGCTAATAAACAGGGTCTGCTCCAAGAAAGACAGGGAGGAAAGGAGGGAGGGAGGGAGAGAAAAAAAGGAGAGGAGGGGGAAAGAGGAGGTAAGGGGAGGGGAGAGGAGAAGAGGGGGAAAGGGGCAGAGAGGGGAGGGGAGGGAAAAGAAAAGACACCTGGATGAGCAGGGCATGGTGGTGCACACCTATAATCCCAGCTACTTGGGAGGCTGATGCAGGAGGATCATGAACACAAGATCAGACTGGGTTACCCAATGAAATCTTGATTCAAAATAAAAAATAAAGGCTAGGGATGTAGTTCAATGGAAGAGCACTTTAGGTCCAACTCCAAGTACAATAAACAAACAAATAGAAACAGAAGACACATGGACACACTGGGTGCACACATGGGCACAATTAACAGAGCTGTCACAATCATGCTTCTGTGTTCTGTGTGGTGAGCACTGGGGCGCTGGGACGCAGGAATGGGGAGCAGGGCTGGGTGCTTGCCTGGTATGCTGATGCCCTGGGTTCAACTCCTAGCATTTAAAAGAAAAAAGAAAAAAACCCACAAGCCACAGGGATTAAAATTTTGATAGCCCTCATTTTCCTCATCCTAACCTCTCCTAAGCCCCTGCCTGATTTAACTCTGAAAGAGACATTGTATGGTGCATTAAAGTGTCAAGGCTCCATCCGCAGCTGACTGTAGCAATGAAAGGGAATAAGATTTGCGTATTGTAAAGCACCTACAAATGGAATGCCTGGTGAGTCCATTTTTACTCGATGACCCTGCAGGAAGAGAGGTTTAAACAAAGGCCCAAGTTAAGTACCTGCAGTATTTACAGGAGGCACAGTGCATTAAGCATTGGCAGGGGGCGGGAGTGAAGATGGAATGTGCAGAGGTTGTGTGTCAAGAAAATCCCCATTACTCTTCTGCTGTCTGGCCAAGACTTCCAGGAGTGAGTCTGGAGAGGAGGCATTATCCCAGGAAGCCTTTCGGCCAATCAGGAAACGACTCCTCTGTCCACTGTTGAGTAATTCATCACAACCCTTCTCTACCAGTAGTGGCTCCACACATCTTTCACTGTGAAGTTAATCAGGAACTATATCCCCAAATTCCAAGTTTTATCTTATCGTCATCATTGTTGTCATTGTGGAGTTGCTGTCTGTAATGTATTCAAGGTTATTGTTTTCTAAAATTACTTGCTCTAAAAAATGTGAGGGCTGGGGGTGTAGCTCTGTGGTAGAACTCTGGCCTAGCACGTGCAAGGCTCTGGGGTTCCATCCACCGTACTACAGGAAAAAGGGGAGGGGTGTGGTCTGAAGAAAACATAAAACAGTATCAGGCTAAAAACATTTGTTTTTAGGAAAGAACCCAGCACCCTGACAATGAGCTACAGCCCCGCCTCCCCCTTTTCGGAGACAGGGTCTCACTTTGTAGTACAGGCTGGCCTTGAACTCACTATGTAGCCCAGGCTGCTCTAAATTCGTAGTAATCCTCCTGTTCCAGTCTCTGAGTGCTGGGGTCACAGGGATGTGCCACCACACCAGGCCCCATCTCTTTTTATTTTGGGACAGAGTTTCAATAAATTCCCAATGCTGGGCTCCAATTTGTAATCCTCCTGCCTGGGCCTCCCAGACTGCTGGGATTACAGGAGAGTGTCACCACACCCAGCTTCTAGCTAAAAACTTTTAAACCCTCTTCCCGTAGCCCACCTCACCTCCTACCCTAGAGAGAATTGCTAACCGGATAGACGTGTTTCCAGAATAGAAATGCATGTTAGGCACCCATGTGCACATGCACATGCAATTTCTTTTCATATAAATAAGACCATGCCCTATGGTGTGAATATTTCACTTCATAGTAAGTCAAAGGCATCTTGCCACACTTAGATACAGGCACTGTGCAGTGGTTAATAATGTACTTGACATCTCTTTTCCCATGTAAAAAATATTCTAATGGGAACCAAGGCTTATCAAGAAGACCAAGTTAATATTATAAATGTGCAAATATTCCAAAATACACAGAGCACCTGGAATAGTGCAAGCAACACCACTGTTACTATCTCCCTGGCTTTTTCCTTTAATGGCCACGCTCAGTCCGCTGTTTGGATGGACTGTAACTTGCCGAGCCAGTCTCCTGCTGACAGACTCAGAGGTGATTTCCTGTGCTTCGCTCCAGTGAGCATTTCTCAACACAGGTCCTTGTAGACATGTGCACCCATTACTGTAGGACAGTTTCCAAAGCGTGGAAGTGCCGCATCAAAGGTCAGGCTCATTTGTTATGAAAGATGTTGCCAAAGTTCCGTCCAAAAGGCTGCACTAATTCACAACCCTGCCAACAGCTTATGCGCGCCTGTCTCCAGGCGTCCTCGCCCACTGGCAGCCCAGCTCTTTGGCACCCTCCATTCTGCACTTGCCTTCCCTCAAAGAAATCTAAATCAAAACCACCAACACTGCATTTGTTAAAGTCCCAGGGACACCTAATCCCTTTGTCTCTTGTAAATAGAATTAGACATTCGGTTCTCTGACAGGCCTTCAGTTTCCTGGACACAGCTCTGGGGTGACTTTGAAAAATATAAATAAAACACACTTGCTGTTTCCTAACACCCTCCAGAGGAGCTGGAGGGGGCCTGCGTGAGGCCCTACCACTCTGCTTCCTATCACATGCGAAAAGGATTTTCAATAGCAGCTGGTGTTTTCCTGGGTGGAGATCAGAGCCAGCATTTGTATATAAATATTATCCCAGGGCTTGAAGGAAAATCAGGCTGGAAGCGGAGGCTGCTGCATCCCAGTTGTTTTGTTAAATGGTAGGGGAGATGTGAGGGCTGTAGCCTGACCCTGAGCCCCGCAGGGAAAGGGAAGCACCCCAGGCCCAGAAGGGCCCCATGGGGCAGATTTTTTGTTTGTTTGTTCATTCCTTTTGTTTTTTGAGACAGAGTCCCACTATGTAGTTCAGGCTGGCCTTCAACTCACTATGGCCTCAAAATCAAGGCAATCCTCCTGCCTCGGCCTTCTGAATGTTGGGTTTACAGGAGTGGGTTGCCACACCCAGCTCCTCATGGGGCAGCTACTAAAACAACGTCACAGCAGGCTGCTTGTATCATTGAAAGTTTTAAAAAGTTAGTCATCACTGGTCTAAGCAAAACAACCTGAGGTGGAAGTCAGAGACTGGTGCAGGCACCAGGCAGAGGACAAGCAGGTAGAGGTGCGCTCCGCATGGGGAGCCAGGGCAGTCTGTAGCCTGCTCTGCAGGCTGCAGCCACCTGATTCTCTGCACTGTGGCTTCTGCCTTGGGACAAGGTGATCACTGATGAATGTGGCTCTTCTGACATCATCTCCACGGTGGTCCTGAGATTCTGCAGCTTTGCCCCTTGGAATGGAGGGGAGTTGCAGGGAGAGGGGCGCTGCTCAGGAGGCCCTCAGAGCTCTCAGGCAGGAATGCTAGTAATTCCAGGGCTGCCCCTGCTAAACCTGCTGCCATTCATCCTCCAAACTTGTTTTTCAGGCTACTCTGTGGCTTCCCTTTGTTCTTCCCTCTGTAGAGGCAGCCTCACACCTTTCCCAGGGGCCCACAATGGGGAGGGAAGGAAGACAGGGGTCTCTGAACAATGGAGCAAACTGCAGGGCTGCCAACCAAGGATCTGGAGGTGACAGCTAGAGTGGGTGAAACTTTCTCTTCCTATCAGCTCCTAGGGAGGAGCTGAAATGGAAAGGAGCCCCAGACAGCCGCTGTCTCCTTTGGCTCTGCCTACAGGAAGCCCTCAGTTTGCTTCAAGTCAAGGTACTTAGCTCACCGTGCCTCAGTTTCCTTTTCTCTGAGGGCTGAAGGCTAGCCTGCCACTACCTGGCATGTCACATGCTGAGCAGACTCTGTATGACACACCAAGGACACAGCAATAAATGATCATTCCAGAACCTTCAGAGCCTCTAGTTCCTTCCAACACTGTGATTGTTACTGAGGAACTAAGGGTGGTAGAGAGTGCCAAGAAGGTCCAGCCACTCCTAAGTGGGCTCCATGGCTCTCACTCAAAAGACACAGCTTTTAACCATGGATATTAACAACAGCTAATCTGGCCCATCACAGAGCTTCCGGGCCCTGGCATACAACAGTCCTGGGAAGGCTGGAGGGAACTACGTTCACACAGTCTAAGGCTTCTCCAACACTGATCATGGTCAAGTCTTTTAGGCACAGCTGCATCGCTCTACCCTGATTTCTCCCCGGCATTCCTGCTATGCAATACACGCGCACACATACGCACATACACGTGGGAGCTGTGTTGATGACGCATCGAGTTTGAGGTCAGTGGGTTTTTATCTATGTGGTCAGTCACCTCCACAGACAGCTGGTTTTTTTGTTTGTTTGTTTTGTTTTTTTATTGTTTTGTTTTTTGGTTCTTCTTGAGAGAAGGTCTCAGTATTAGCTCAGGCTGGTCTTAAACTCACTATGTAGCCCAGGCTGGCCTTGACTTGTGGTAATCTTCTTGCCTCAGCCTCTTAAATGCTAGGATTACATGTGTGTGCCACCACTCAACACAGTTGGGTTCTCACTAACCCTCCTAGTGTGGGCATAGCCCCCAGCTCCATAAGCAACTAACTAAACAAAATGTGTCAATCATTGGTACTCTTTTCTCACTCTACATGTTCACTTATAATTGTAACACTGGGTTCACAATTTTGTATTTCTCACAAAGATTGCATAAGCTTCAGAATGCCATAAAAAGCCACCGTCGCCAGGCAGTTATGATAGGCCAGGATCTAAATCCCTCTCTGTGGACTATCTTATTTAATACTCAATCAACCCACCAAAGCAAATAGGGATTACACCACTTATTCTACACAATAAATTTTATTCTGCAGGGTTGCGGCTAGGATTCAAAATTACCCAGTGCCCAGGGCAGTGCCCTGTACACCAAATATAAGCTGTTATTACCATTCACTGGGTGGCCTCTGTGAACCCAAGCTTCCTCGTATTAAAGTTGAAGGGGAGCTAAGGATGTAGCCCAGTGATGCTTGCCTAGCATGTTTAAGACCATGACTTCAGTCTCAGGCACCAATAAATAAATAAATATTGGAGGAGAAGTTATATCTGAATCAACGGTAACAATGGCTACTTTTGTGGTGGGAGTTAAGGTGCATGGGATGGTTAATTTTATTAGTCAACTTGATTGGGCTAAGGGACGCCCACCTGGATGATGAAATGTTATTTCTGGGTGTGTCTGGGAGGGCATTTCCCCATGACATTAGCATTTGAATCAGTAGCCTGAGTAAAGAAGATGTACTCACCAACGTGAGCTGGCATCATCTAATTACATTCATAACATCAATCATCTGCTCAGAGACTACATAGAACAAATAGAAGGTGGCACACACCTGTAATCCCAGCACTAAGTGGCTGAGACAAAAGCATCACAGTGAATTCAAAGCCAGCCTGAACTGCATAGCAAGACTTTGTCTCCAAAAAATAATAGAATAGGCAGAGGAAGAGTGAGTTCATGTTCCTCTTGTTCTGGGACATCCATTTCAACCTGTCCTTGAACCTCTGCACTGATTTTCAGGCTTCAGACTGGGACATGGGCTACACCATTGGTTCCCTTGGTTCCTAGTCCTTGGGTTTACAGTTGAACTACACCACCGGCTTTCCTGGTTTTTCAGCTTGCAGACAGCAAACCAGGACATGTTAGCTTCCATCACATTGTGAGCCAACCCCTCATGACAAATCTCTCTCTGTATCTCTGCATGTCCTATTTGTTCTGTTTCTCTGGGGGGCTCTGACTAATACAGGGTAAAAGCGAGACATAGCCCTCTTGTACCTTCAAGTTTATTTTGTTTTTGTTTGAGTTTGTTTGGTTATTTGAGACAGTCTCACTACATAGTTCAGGCTGGCCTTGAACTCACAGCGATCCTACCTCAGCCTCCTGAGTGCTGGGATTACAGGTCTGCACCACCATACCTGGCTTGGGTTTGTTTTAGATGACAGTGTCCACATTTACCAGTGCCAGGAGCTGTCATATACTACTGCATGTAATATTCTCTTGGAGGTAAGAACTAGTCTCATTTCCATTTTGCAAATATGGAAACAAAAGCATAGAGAGTTTTAAAAATATCTTTGTGAGTTCAATCCCCGGTGCTGCAAAAAAAAAAAATATATATATATATATATATATATATATATATCTTTGTCATTTAACGCAGCCAATATGGGACATACTGGGTTAACACCCAGACTGGGTGCCTCTAAAGCTGGAGTACATAATGGTCTCCACAGTCCGCCCCTGCTGGATGTGAGGTGGGTGCTCCAGTATTCTTCCAGCCTCAGGGTGCACATCTCTGATGAACTTCATGGGCAGCAAGACAGTTGCTAGGAGGGCTGGAGTGGGGGACAAGGAGCACTGTCACTGCAGATGTGACAGCAGCAGGATAGTCTTGCAGGACTTACGGACCGGCCAGAAATTAGGAAAGGAGAAAGACAAAGGAATGTGTACACAGCACCCACTATATACATCCAACAACAGCTCAACTGTTTCTCACGGAACCCTCCCAAGCAGTGTGCAAGGGAGACACCATCAGCCTGAGCCCTGTGTCCTAGCTGAGCACACAGATGGGGACAGTTCAGGAAGCTCCCTGGGCAGCTAGAGGCTCACAGAGAGGAAAGGGCACCTCCCAGCAGCCCTCCCTCCCGCTGCCCCACCAGGTCTTCCTCCGGCTTATGCAGCCTGAAGCACAAACCCCCACACAGCACAGCACTCCTCAGCAGCCCATCCTAGTGGAGAATATTTGGGGACAGGTCTCAGGAGCTCTCCTGAGTCTGCAAACTGAAGCAGGGAACCCCTCCCCGCAGGTAGACGGAAATTGATTAGCTCCTGAGTTCTGCCGTGTATGATGCCCTGGGCCCAGGATTCCAGAGACCCCTGTCCAGTGCTGTAGGATCTGCACTCAGTTCAGGAGAACTAAGCACAGATATCTGAAGCACTTGGCACCTCTGTCCCTGGATGACCTTGCACCTGCCTGCCTTGGATGTAGGAATAAGTGGTCCACACAAGTCTTGGGCTGTTCAGGGCTTTGTGCAACAGCCACCTAATAAAAATCTTGCCACATCAGAGCTGTGTGACTTTAAGCAAAACACGTGGCCTCTTTGACTCACAGTTTCCTTAGCTGTAAAACAAGGATTAAGACGTGATCAATGTTCGTGTAATAAAGGATGACTGTCTACCCTCACAGCTAGATTGCAAGTATCCTAAAGAAGGACTGTGCAACCTCCAAGGAACTTTCCTAACAAAGTGTTTTACTACAAGAAGGAGCTAATTTCAGCCAGAACTGGGTAGTACAGAACAGCATGGGTTGTGGGTCATACAAACCTGGACTCAGATCCTGTTGATGCCACTAACTTCCCATTGGAGAACCTTGTGGGCTTGGTCATTACTCTTAGTAGAATAACTATACCTCCATGTCCCTGGAGTTGCAAAAGTCTAGGGAAAGCTATTGCCACCAGGTGTTCCTAGAGTGAGGAACACAGAAGCCCTGATTTCAAAGCGGGGTCACATGGGGCTTCAAGGAGTGCAGACAAATACAGGCTAGAAAAGGCATCAATTAAAGACATTCAAACAATGTAACAGCAGACTGGGGCCATAAGAGATGATTTAAAAGCTAAAAGAATGTTGCTAATATGCAAAGATAATACCACAAATTTGTATTTCAGAACTCCTTCCTTTTCTGGTTGTTCCGGGAAAGGTTTTAGGAGCCTCCTTTTTTATTTTTCATTGGGCATGTGGAAGTGGTTCCATTAGCAAAGGTATATGAATTTTTAAAAACCCCTTTCCCCTTAAAAATGGTCTATTCACATAAATCTTCATCTTCATTTTATATTGATAAGCTGCAAAGCTAACAGTTTCTGGGGTGTTTTCATTTGTTGTTTTTCTTTTTTCTTTTAAAACTGTCTTGTCAAATGCAGATTCTAGTGCTCTGGGTGAATGATTTTGGGATAACAATGCACAACGTATCTACCATTGTTGCCCCGATTGACGTCTTAAATTTTTTTTCTATTCTTTTTTTCTCATTGAAATAAAATGGATTTGAAAAATAAAAAATAAACCGTCCTGTCATTCTAAGAACTGCAAGTTTTTGACAAATGCCCTTTTGAAGGATGTGGATCTCTGCACCGTGAACAAATAATGCAGTGACTTCTGCTGGGGATTCCAAAGCTATGCCGCTACCAGCACTTCACGCCTCCAGGCGGAAGCTGAGCTGCCTCTACAAACCTCGAAGGTTTAAGGAGGGAACACAGCCGCTGTCTCTATCCAGGGCCCACAAGCCAAAGAGCCAGCCACCTTCTACCCTTGACATCTGTAGCAAACCAGTTCTTATTTCCTCTGCAAACACCCTGCCTTCCTAGTTCTTCATTGAGGGGTTGACACTGCTCTAAGATCTGTGTTATTGAATCTGCATCTGCCTGAAAATGTGGATTGGGGTATTAGCATGTACAGGGAGAAAAAGGTTGGGAAGAGATGAAGCAGGGAGAAACAAATGTTAGGGTAACAGAGAAGAGGATTGAATGTCAAGGCTCTGTTCTTCACCTTGTCTCATCACAGCCAAGCCCTAGCAGGTCTCTGGATTTCCAGGAGACCTGGTTTCCTTATGTGTGAAAGGGGGATAAAAATCTCTCCTGTCCATCTCAAGGGAGGTGTTTCTCCCCTGCCACCCTTGCCCAACCACAGAGCCACTGCCTCTACCACCCAGCCCCTGACTTACAAGGCTGTAATCACGACCACACAATGCCGGGGCTACAAACTCACATGCCAAATGCAAGAATGACTGAGAAGTGGAACAGACACTGTCAGACTCGCCTGTGCTGCCTCCGACAGCCCCAAACTCTCACACTCCTATGCTGCGTTCCTTTACCAGCACCACCAGCAGCAGCTCAGTAGACCTTAGCCCATGACCCTGCTGCCAGCAGGTTCAATTCCACACAAAGGGCTTTTCCTGAAATTGCACTTTTGCTTTGTTTCCTCCCTCTGCCCTGCTCTTTCAATGGGTTCTGCTGTCTCAGGGTCTGCTCCTGGGTAACCCAGTGTAAGACAAAAGACCTGGGACACACACCATATCCAAAGGGGGCAGCTGTTGCCCAGCTCCAGCCTGTCCCACCCTGTGGGGCACAGGTCCAGCGCTGTCAGACATTCCGGTGTTTCAAGAAAGTCCAGAGATGCACATCTTAAGGTAAAACTGCTAACTTTTTAATGTTGGCAATTTGATTTTTAAACAATAAACACTGTAGGGCTGGGATATAGTTCAGTGGTACAGCACCTGCCTGGCAAGTATGAGGTTGTGAGTTCAATACCCAGTACCAAATAAATAAATAAATAAACACTGTAAAAGCCAAATTAGACACTTCTGTGGATCAAACCCAACAACCCCACACCCCAATTTCTAAGTATCGAAGTTTCAAGTACCTAATATGTACCTGTGTATGCGTGTGCACGCTGGGGGAATCAAACTCAGTCCTTCTAAATGTTAAACGAGTGGTCTACCGCTAAGTTACATCCCACTACCCCCTGCTAATATGCCAGACCTAACTGCTTTGCATGCGTCATCTCATGTAACCCTCACTCCATATTCTGTGAGATGGCATTATTAGCCCCATTTTACAGAAAAGGAAACTGAGATAAAGATTAAATAACCTGCATAAGGTCATATTACTAGGAAGTACAGATATGGTTTTGTTTTCTTGTTTTGTTTTATGGTACTAGGGATTAAACCAGTGCCCTCACATCGAGCTGCATCCCAAGCCCTTTTTATTTGTTAGTTTGTGACAAGGTCTCCTTAAGTTGTCCATAGATATTTTTTTTCCCAGTAGTGTCAAAGATGAACCTGGGGCCAGGTGCAAGTTAGGCAAATGCTCTGTCACCTAGCTGCACCCTCAGCCTGGAAAGCCGATATTCCAAACAAGTTTTGTCTACTTTGAGACTTGAGCCCTGAACCACTGGCCTCCCCTAATGGCTCTGCTCTGTTTCAGCTCCTCCCTGGAGGGGAATCAGGAACACAGACTGAAAAGTCACCCAACGTGCAGGATGAGGAGGGAAACACAGGATTAGAAGAAAAGCTTTAAGCACAAATTGGTTCAGTGAAAAACTGAAAACAGTACAAATATCCCAAAGAGAAAATGGTTACACAAATGATGGTTCAGGGAATCTTATCCTGTGGTTATAAACAATAATTAGGAAGCCTACAGAGAAACACAGGAAAATATCTATAATACAATGTTGAGTGGAAAAAAATAAACATAAAAAACAACAGACACAAAACCCTATCAATCGCAAAGCTGGCAAGAATCATATCTAGATTTGAATCCCAGCTCTGCTAACTATGATCACACAGCTCTTCAGAGCCTCAGCTTCTTCATCAGAGCAATATAGATAATTCCCTCCTTCTACAGTCACTGCAAAGATCCAGTGAAAAACCATGTTAAAGTTCTGGCACATGCTAGGTATGATGGCGCATGCCTATATTCCCAGTTACTCAAGAGCATGAGGCAAAAGAATCTCAAGTTCAAGCTTACTTAGCCTGGGCAACTTAGAGCCTATCTCAGAAACTAAAGAGGGGATGTGGCTCAGAGGTAGAGGGTGACAGTAGAAGTACAACCTCTTAACAAAATATACAAACAAGAGGAACAGGGCCTGCCTGGCAAGCACAAGGTTCTGAGTTCGATCCCCAGTATCAAAAATAAATAAATTTTTAAATATATATATATATATATATATATATATATATATATATATACACATGAGGGCTTTGATTAGAATACTAGAGCCAAACAAGTTTCCTGTAATCCATGGCCCAGCCATTGGCACTCCAGTGGGGAGATGACGCTGACGTCTACTCTTGGAGTGATTCATACAGAAATCAGAAAAGCGCAGAGCCTCCATGACACCCAATGCCAAGTCCACGTGACTGTTATGCTGCGGCTCTTAACTGTTTTCTCAATGAGATCTCGAGGAAGCCAGGCTAGAAGATGAGAGGCAGATTCAAAATTCAAAACCACCACAATTACCGTTTCGTATCAATGTTTGGAGGCGCTTGAAGACCTTTCGTACCTGGTCTGTTAGACAAACTTCAGCAAACCCCACAGCCTGCCCACCACAGGGTGCTCGCACCCCACCAAACCTGCTCTACCTGCTGAAGTGTGTGTGCAGCCTGGGGGGTCCACCTTCCTGGGGATAGGAGCCAGGCTCCCGGGAGGCTGCAGCAGCTGGGCTGTCCAGCCAGAACCTGAGGACTTCCACAGGACTTGATTTGTCCCTGGACAGTTATCATGGAGACAGGCTCAATGATTTTCATTACATGGAAGCAACAGTAACGGAGGCATCGTGAGTCTAAGGCAAAGTGACAACAGGGTAAGAAGGGGTGAGGAGGGGCCCCTCCCGGGTCCACCAGCCCACCAGTTAGGGTGAGCAAGAGCAGGGAGATGCTGGACATCTGTCTCGCCCTGTTCTGCTGCTCCCAATTAAACTCCTAGGAGCCAAGTTCCCACGCCCTGTGCTGCTGACTCCAGAAGTCCCAGGTGGACAGTGTTAGGGTTTTCTGGCACAATAGAGAAGCAGAAGGAAAAAGGTGAAAGAGGCCCTTTTATTTGAGGATGCAGAGAGGAGAGGAGCCCACAACCCGCAGGGGTTTGGCCTTCTCCTCCAACGGGATACAGAGAGGCAGAAGGTTATATGACCTCTGATCAGAAGTGGCGCATGGGGCAGGCATTGATGACGTATGAGGAACTGATTGGAATTTTCTTCATGCACAAATGATCAAGTAACAATTTGGGCTGAAGGGGAAGAAGGAGGGAGTGGTCCTCGGGGTAAGGTTCCCACTTTGGCCTTCCGCCATATTAGACCATTGCCATAATTGTACAGTAATTTATACTAGGGCAAGAACCTTTCAGCCCCACCTTTGCATTGTTAGGAAAGGACGTCGAATCTCTGTGACTACTTCCTGCTTGACAGGGACATCGTGTTGGGGTTTGGGGGGGTGTCTGATGGGATGATGGTTGATGTCCACATAGAAGGTGGTACAGGATATTTTAGCCAGCACAAAGAGTTTATCATTGGTGAACATTTGCATCCTAGATTGGAGAAATAAAAAGACAAGGTGCTATGAGGAGGCAGGCCACTATCGTAGTTAAAGGACCCAGGGGAGGCAGCAGGAAAGGTGCCCATGATCCAAATGTGTCATTCCATCAGGACTACAGTGAGGCAGAATCTGAAAAATGAACGTGGAGTTGGGAGGGGTGAAGTTATGGGAGGCAATTATTCCCCCATCTGAAAGGGTAAAAGTAAAAGTGTAGGTGGGACTTGTCCTTGGTCCAGAGGTTGAGCTGGAGAGAATGGGGAGCATTAGAAATGTAAGGCCTGACAGTTGAATCATGTTTGGGAATTTATAGACTAGGGCTGGGGAGGGCTGTGGCTGTGTCACTATAAGGGAGATGAGAACCCAGACCCAGAGGGGTCTCGTGTTTCATTAAACAGCTGAGGGTGGAGAGAACTAAGATAGTTGTTAGGTAGAACAGTATGAAAGCAATTTTATGCATATCTTTAAGGTCTAGGACTATGAAGTGAGTGGTGGAGGGAGGAATATGAGAGAGTATAGTATAAGGGTTTGGCACCACTGGGTGAATTGGGGTAACAGCGTCATTGATTACCCTAAGGTCACTAGATGTTCACAAATGATAGGACCCAGTACACTTGAGTACTGGAAGAATGGGAGTATTGTAGGGTGAATGGGTATGTTTGAGAAAACCATTGTCTAAAGGAGGCTTGATTATAGGTTTGAGCCCTCGTAGATGTTTGGCAGCTATAGGATATTGGGGAATGCACGGAAAGATTGAAGGATCTCTGAGACGAATTAAAACAGGTATAGCATGGGTAGCATGGGTGGGGGTGGAGGTGTCCCAGACTATGGGATCAACAAGGGAAGAAGGGAGAGGAGGGGATGAGTTTGCAGTGCACTGTGATGGTGTTTGGAGGATGAGAGCTGCGGGGAGGGAGAAGATAAAGAAGTTAAACTTTTGGAGGAGATCCCTACCTAAAAGGGGTGTGGGCCGTGTTGGTATTACCAGAAAGCTATGGGTGAAGAAGAGAGTTCGGAACCTGCATGTAATGGGCCCCGTTTGAAGAGGCTGTGTAGGTTGGCCGTCAACACCCACTACAGAGACTAAGGATTTAATACAACGGTCTGAAAACTCAGGAACAACACTATACGATGCCCCAGTATCTATAAGTACAGACAGTATCTTACCTGAGACCTCTAGTGAGACTCAGGGCTCTGAGAAGGATACCTTAGTGGGGCATCCTTCATCAGTCTTTAGCAGCAAGTCCAAGTAAATTAGCCAGCGATGAATCCAGTGATGAGATCTCCTGTGAGGGCAAGGAGTTAGAGGATGGCTTACCCGCTCTCTGGCGGCTAGGACAGTCGCTCTTCCAGTGGCCCTTGGGATTGCAGAGGGGCAGGGCCCCAAAGGAACTCTTAGGATTGAGGCATTCTCTTGCCCAGTGTCTTTCCTTGTTGCACTTGAAGCACGGTCCCGGAGGGGCTCAGGCAGCTCCGTCTTGTAGTGGTTTACCCGTCTTGGGAGCCCCAAGTGCCACTGCTAAAAGATCAGATTGATATTTAGCAAGTTTATTTTTTTGTGCCTCTTTTGCTTCCTTTCGAGTTTTATCTCTGTTGTTGAAAACACAAAAAGCCATATTAAGAAGGTCTCCCTGTGGGGTTTGAGGGCCAAGTTCAACTTTTTTGTAGTTTCCCTTGAATGTCAGGGGCAGACTGAGAAATAAAATAAGAGTCAATAACAATTGTCCCTTCATGAGAGTGTGGGTTTACATTAGTAAACTGAATTAGGGTGTTCCTAAGACGTGTTAGGAACTTAGCAGGGTTTTCATTAGCCTCTTGGACTTGTTCTAAAAGCTTGTTATAGTTAGTATGCTTGTGAGTTATTTTATTAAGGCCCACAACGACACATTCAATCATTTTATGTACTTTATAAGAACCTTGTCCCTTTTGGTAATCCCAGTTAGGGTCCTGTTCAGGGACCACAGCAGGCCCAGGGTCATTTTCAGCAGTATTTGCTTTATGTCTCCGACTGGCTTCCTCTGGAGTGGCTTGCCATAGCTGAGCCCACTCTTGTGAGCTGAGGGTGGTGCTCAGAATCACATAAACATCCTTGAAATGTAAATCATAACAATTAGTTATAAATTCAAACTTTCTAATATAATTTTCTAATATAATTTTCAACAGAAATGGTACCTAATTTATGGTTGATCTGAGAGAGGTCTACAAGGGAAAAAGGAGCATGAATATGAACTAGTCCCTTGGAACCAGCCCGTTCCTGAAGGGGGAATAAGGGTTGAGGCTGGGAAGGCTGTGGAGTGGGAGGTGCAGATGGCCAATGAGCAGCCAACTGCCCAGCAGGCATCTGTGGGCAGTTCCAGGGTGACGGACCATAAAATGACCATTCATCACCATGCGACAGGGAAGCACAAGATTGTGACTGGTTACCATGAGACCCACAGCAACATGACCGCTGCTGACCACATGATGAGGGACTGCAAGATGGCGCCTGTTCTCTATGTGGGCTGCATTGAGATAGCTGCCAAGGACCATGTGGCATGGGACCGCAAGACGGTGGTCCAGCGCCATGCAGTCTGCTAGGTGGTTTGAATATGTGAAATCAAGTGTGGTAAGCCGGTGGGGAGAATGGTGACACAGGAATAGAGGGGATAGAAGAAGTAGGGCTGTTCGATGGGACAGATGGCTCAGGTTGAGGGGATTGAGGAGCCTGAGATGGGGGACAGGAAGTAAAGGAAGAGTTAGAGACTGCTGGGGGTTGAGGAAAGGAAAGAGGATAAGGCTGGGGGCTCAGAAGTCTCTGGTTAGAAGGCTGATAGACTTGGGCTTGGGGATACGGGGGGTGGGCAGTAAAGGCAGGGGGCACATCATCTAAGGGTTCAGCAGGGAGGAAGACAGCGATTTTGGCAGAGTGAGCCAGAAGTATTTGGGCCGCCATATATGAGTGAATGAGAGAAGAACACGTCCTCAAGGTGATAAAGGCATGATTACAAGGGAGTTCTGCCAACTTGCCACCACCACTGTGGCAAAAGTTATATAAATCTTGAAGGGTAGAGGGGTCAAACGTCCCACCCCCTGAGGCCATGGGCTGCTATTAAGCTGGTAGGTCAGCCAAGCCACCTGGCAGTAAAACAGCAGGTTTTTTTGTTTTTATAGCCTTTTTAAGGCCAAAAGCACCAAGGTTATGAACCAGGCACCACAGAGGTGTATTTTTTGGGGGACAGGAAATAGTATTCCCCATACTGACTGAATTAGAAGTGAGCCAAGAGACAACTCTGCCCCAGGATGTGGGAGCTTTGGGCCCTGCCTAAGGACCTGAGAGCTGTCCTGGGTCACACTTAACAAAAGAGGTCATCACCTGTCTTGGGAGTAAGACACAAGAAGGTCCCAACACCCATTCTCATTGGCTGTCACTGAGAGTGCAGGGTGGGGCCCCAGAACAAGAAGGTAACAGTCCTGAACTGCATAGTGCGACCCTGTCTCAAAAACCTAGGGCTGGGAGTTCGGCTAAGCTTAAGCACCACTGAGTTCGTTCCCCGGTGACGCAAAAAAAAAAAAAAAAAAAAAAAAAAAAAAAAGAAGGTGGTAACAACTCTGCCTCGGGCTGCCTGCCCCAGGAACGTGAGAGTCACTCGCCCTGTCCAGGGACGGCAACGGATGGGCGATCTGACGTAAGCTTACGAATTTTTAAGGCTAAGAACAGCTCTGCCTTGGTTATCCAAGGAGCGTGAGAGCTGTTTTTGACTGAGAAATCGGAACAGATGACCCCAGACAGAATGGTAGCTCACCTGTGACAAATGAAATGGTCAGTGTTGGATGCAGGCTGGCGGCGGCAAATAAGCAGGTCCCAGAGGAGAGAAAGACTGACCCATAGGCAGAGGGAGATCAAGACCAGGGCTGTGGCCTTCCACCATATTAGACCCATCGCCATAATTGTACAGTAATTTATTTATTTATTTATTTTTTATTTTTATTTATTTATTTTTTTTTGCGGCACCGGGGATTGAACTCACAACCTCACACCTGCCTGACAGGCGCATAAGCCGCTGAGCCAAACTCCCAGCCCTGGCTTTTTGAGGCAGGGTCGCACTGTGTAGCTCAGGCCAGCCTTGCGCTAGTGTTGTAGCCCAAGCCGGCCTCGAACTCACAACGCTCCGCCTACCTCAGCCTCCCGAGTGCTGGGATTAAAGGCGTGCGCCACCACGCCTGGCTATTGTACAGTAATTTATACTAGGGCAAGAACCTTTCAGACAGAGCTTGTTCAAGGCCTCACCTGAGACTGGAGGTGCAGCCCAGAGTGCAGGACATGCTAAGCACATGCGAGGCCTTGGGTTCGGTCCACAGCACTACATAGCACACATCATACACACTAAGATCTCACCTCAGCAGCTCGGCATCGGGAGGGATTAGGAGTGACTGGGGAAGGCGGTCCCCAATCCTTCCCCAGATTAGCTCCTTTTTCTTTTCCAGGAACGACAGCCAATATTAGTAAGGGCTTCCTGTGCATCAGGAGCTCTGCTAAATGCATGACACACATCATCCCACTTTTTTCTTCCAACAATCCTACACTTAGGCTCTCTTATTATGGCATCTGACAAAGGAGGAAACTGAGGCTCAGAGAAGGTGATGTAACTTGCCAAGCTGGTTAAGTGGTGGCAAAACTGCCAAACTCAGGTCTGTCTGACCAGAGTCCAAGCTCCCATCTGTACATTCTTTCTCCTTTTCTTCCCCAATTCACCACTTCTGTGTATGCCAAAGGCTCTCTGCTCTTCTCTCCTTCACCCCAAATCAGGCCCTCGACCTTCTCGGGGGCTGGGGTTACTTAGGAGCCTGACCTGGGGACAGTGAGACCCAGCAGGTGGAGGAGGCACGGTTTCTGAGATCTCCAGAACAGGAAACTTCCCGTGCTGCCTGCAATCAATCCAAGCCTCCCTTCCTTTGTGATTTCACCCCGGAGCAACGCTTCAGTATGACTCATCGCCAGGCTTGCAGGAGCCCTCCTCTGGAGACTGGAGGTGACCTTGGCGGGCACTCACATCCGGTGCCTGTTTTCCCATTTGTCAAGTGGGCAGCCCTGGCCTCCCACTGGGCTTGCCATGAACTCTCTGCGTGAACACAAAGCATGTGGAAAATAA
>RJWM01014568.1:0-50225 GCA_004363535.1 Dasyprocta punctata | reverse complement strand
CAACTCTGCACAAATAGTTGCTCAATGCTTTTTATTTAGCTGAGGATGGTAACAGCCAGCAGACCCAAGTACAGTATTATGAAGACTTCAAAGCACAATTAGACCTGCGAATCTGGAAACTTTGGTATTAATTTTCCCAGACCAATTTGTACTCTCTGAAGACAGGGTTAATGGCGAAGTCATAAAGAAAATAAATTTGTCTGGTCTCTTTCCGACAACTTACATAATTTTTTCTTTTCTCACTTCTGTGAGTGTGACATTAGAATTAAACTCAAGCATCCTAATTTTTCTGTCCAAATATTTGTTTGTTTTAATGATAAAGTTTATAGACATTTGTGCAAGATGGATGGTTGTAGGTGTAATTTGATAAAAGTCACTAAATGCCATTCAGACATTCTAACAGTTTTCTGTCTCATGCCAGTATCATGTGTCATTTTTACAGATGCTTAAATGTTTATCTTACATATACTAATAGAAACATTTAAAATATACAATTATATAGGTTTTGGCACAGATATACACAAATTGTATCTTGGCATAGATATACACCAATCATATCTTGACTACTATAATGAATATATTATTTATAACACAAAATATCTTTTTTTAATTCTTTTCATTACTATAATTATCTTGCATCTTCTAGAACTTTACATAGTAGAATCATAAACTATGTATTCTCGAGGTCTAGTTTCTTTTACTCAGCATAATTAGTTCAAGTTCCATCTTTTCTTCCCCATGTAGGCAATCATTTCTTTGTTTTATTCAATCGTGCTTCAGTAAAGGGATGTAAGTCAATTTGTTTAAACTTTCAGCCATTGATGGACATGTAGATTGATTTTGATTTTAGTTTTTTTCTTTACTATTGCAAATAAAGCTGCTATGAGCATTTGAATATAACACTTCATGTGAATATAAGTTATCAACTATTTTGAGTAAAATCCTAGGAGATGAATGGCTGAGTAGTATGGTGAGTTTACCTTTATCGTTTAAAGAAATTGTCAAATTGTTCTCCAAAGAGACTACGCCATTTCAGATTCCTGTCAGGACTGTGTAAAAGTTCCTGTTGCCCCATATTTTTACCAACATTTAATGTAGTGAAGTGTTTTTAATTGTAGGCATCTCTATTTGTATTAGTGGTGTGTCACTGTTTTAATAATAGCAAACATGTTCCATGTGCTTTTTTGAAATTCATATAGTACCTTCAAGAATTTTGCCTATTTTTTAAGTATCTTGCATTGAAAAGGTTGTTCAATTATCAAGAACATACAAAGAACTCAAAATGTCTACCTACCTTGTCTTTCAGTAAATTTAGCGTTTCTATTGTAATATTTAGATCTTTGATCTATTTTGACTTTAGTTTAGTGCATGGTGATAGACATGGGTCTAGTTTCAGTTTTCAGCATGTAGAGAGTCAGTTTTTCCAGCACCATTTATTAATAAGGCTATCTTTCTTCCAGTAGACATGTTTAGCCCCTTTGTCAAAGATAAGTTGGCTGAGTGTGTAAACATCATATTGTCTCACTAATGTGAGAAGTTAAAGATAGCTATACTACTGATTTCTCTGAGTTCACTGAAGATAAAGCTTTGTTCTGGCATTGTTCAGACAATTAAATGCAAATATCTTGTGCTCTGGGTGAATGATTTGGGGATGACAATGCTCAATGTATGTACCATTGTTGCCCCCTGATTGACATGTTTTGAAATTTTTAGGTTTTTTCTCTTTTTTTGTCTTTTCTTTCTCCTTGAAACAAAATGGATTTGAAGAAAAGCAAAATTAAATAAAAACTCTGTCTTAGGTCCTGAAAAAAAAGAAAAAGAAAGAAAAATTCTTTCATATAATCTAGTTAAAAGTCCTTTCAATTTCAATGATACATAAAATGAAAATGTGTGTGTGTGTGTCTTCTCATACTCTTAGAAGTGTTTTACACAGGCATAACTCTTAATTTTGATGAAATTAGTTTATCACCTTTTATGGACTATGATTTTGACACAGCATTAGTAAATCCCAATTTAAAGGCAGAGATATTTCCCAGTACTTTGTTTTTCATAATTTTTTTGTTTTAAATTTAATCTGTCACTTGGTTGAGATATTTATGTTAGTGTATGGTTTAAATTATGAACCGAGGTATTTTTTTAAAGAAATTTGGATTTCAATTTTTGACAAAAATGTAAATGTATAAAATATTCCTTTTTATCCTTCACCTATCTTTCTCCAGTGGTAACATCTTACATTCATGATAGATCAGTAGTAAGAAACTAATATTGGTATAATTCATGTAACCAAACTAGAGATTTAATTATGATTTATACAGTTTTAAAGGTTTTTTTCATTTATTTTTACGACTAGTTCCTCTTCTTTCTGATTTGTAATCAAGGATTTCTCACTATGTACATACAGCCTGTCTCAGTCCCCTCTGACCTCCAAGTTTCTTAGGTTTTCTTGTTTTTCATGATCTTGACAGTGTTAGAGCTCAGTGGTACTTTGTATAATTGAATAACTTGGGTTATTTGTTACCTATACACTGCCTTTCTTTTTGTTCTTTTGTTTCGTTTCGTTTTTTGTTTTGGTACCAGGAATCAAATTCACAACCTCCTGCTTACCCGACAGGCATTGTGTCATTGAGCTCAATCCCCAGCCCATGCTGCTTTTTGCTGCACCTTTATCAAAAACAAATAAATCATGTACTGTGGGTCTGAAGTTTTCTCATGAATATATTAAGATTATGAATTTTGATAACTATTGTCACTTTTATAACTATTTTTCTAAGAGTTAGCTACTTTTCATCATTAATAAGTGTTGAGTTTTACAAAATTATTTTTCTGTGTCTGCACTTTGATACTATGGCTTTCATTTTTCCTTGTTAGTTTAACAAATTACATTGTTTAGCTTCAAAATAAAACTAATTTTGCATTCCTGGCATAGAACCTGCTTTCTGATATTGTGTCAAATTTTATCCACTTTCAATTTCACTTGCTTATAGTTTGTTCAGAAATTTTAGACTATAATTTTGAGAGTTGAAAATCTAATATTTTTTCATCTTATATCTCTCAAGCTTTGACTTCATATAATAAGTGAGAAGCAGTCCCACTTCCTTTATTTGAAGCAATTTATGTTATCTTTCCAGTACATCTTCCTTAAATATTTGATAGAATTCACCAATGAAGATATTTGGGCATGAAATTTTTCAAAAGGATCTTAATTATTCATCAATTAATTTAAAATGCAGAGTTGTTACTATTTTCTATTTTTTATTACATCATTCTGATATTTTAAAGAATATCTAAACCGTAGTATGTATAAAACCATTAGTAAATTATATTCCCTCTAACTCATTTAAATGCACTTATGGTTTATACTAATGTCCTGGTTTCATTTCTAAAAAAATATTTTTTTTGAGACAGTGTCTCTGTATGTAGTCCAGGCTGGCCTTGAACTATGTAGCCCAGGCTAAATTTGCACTCAGGGTGATCCTCCTGCCTCAGCCTTCTGGAGTGCTGGGATTACAGTTGTGCTCCACCGTGCCCAGCTTCATTTCAGAAATTTGTGATGCATGGATTCTCTTTTTTAAAAAAAACTTTTCTGTCTAGAAGTTTCTATATTTCATTGACTTTGTTAAAGAAGTGACTTCAGTTTTTCTGTTGTTCTTTATTGTTCTTTCATTTTCACCTTTTTTGTTTTCCATTTTTTGCTATTTCATTTGTTTTCCTTTCTTTGTTGTTTTGTCTACTTTTATGTCTGTCAGGCTTTTCCATTGATGTAATCTGAAGCACTGTTTATAGGACATAAGCATTTCAAATAATAATTTTTTAATGACTTGGAGTATAATGTAGTATCATAAGATGATCTGTTTTTAAATTACTTACAGAGTAGTCTCATGGTTTGATTTTGAAATTTGCTAGAGTAACCTCTGATCTATGGCTAATTTACCCCATTTGATAAGATGCAATCATGTTATTATCTCTACCAAATGCCCTAAATGTTCAGTGAAATTGCTCCCCTCTGGCTAACCCACCCCATATGGGTTCTGGGGTCCTTGGTGACTGTTCTTTGCATGAAAGTTGTTCTTTTTCTAGCAATGATTATTTGCTTAACTTCATAAAGCTTTTCCCTACATATTTAGTGTAGTTCAGCCAGTGACTTGACAAGACTCCACTGCAGATTTCTGAAGTGCTTTTTTTTTTTTTTAATTGCATGTATACCTTCTCTCTGATACTCTGCTCGGATAAGTTCTACCCCTGGATTTTGCTCCCTGCCTCTGAATTTAGAGAGACCTCTGTGCACTTCTCTGTTTCTGTCTCCCACAGCGCTTTCTCAAAAATGCTTTCAGACAGAAAGTAAAGATGCAAAAGTGGCTCAACTCTTATTTACCTCTCTCAGGGAAAACTTTCTTCGGTTTTCTGTTGTTCAGTGTTTGAGAACTGTCATTTCATTTGTTTGTCTGACTTTTTAATTTGTTCATAGTTACTGGGCAGTATATTAGCTTATATGTAACATAAACTAGGTGACAATAGGAATTTATTTTCTCACAGTTCTGGAGGCAAGAAGTCCAAGATCAAGGTATCAGCAGAGCTACTACTGAGGTCTCTTTCCCTGCCTTACTGATTATGGTCTTCTCCCTGTGTCCTCATATAGTCTTTTCTCTCTATGTCTTGTTCCAATTTTCTCTGGTTGAGAACAGTAAGCACAGCAGATTAGAGACCAGACAAATGACCTCATTTTAATTTAGTGGCTTTCTAAAAACTCCTGTCTCCAAACTCAGTCACATCCTGAGATTTTGGGAGTTAGTACTATAACAGATGAAACTAGAGCCTGGGCCAAAATTCACCTGTATTATCCAATCCGTCTTACTGGCTTTCTTGTCACTGAGGTAAAGTACAAGACACTCACAATTTAAAAGAAGAGAGGTTTATGTTGGCTCACAATTTTAGTCCATAGTCAGATGGCTCCAAGACAGAAGCGGCATGGTGGAAGGGTCTTGTAGAGGACAATTGCTCATGTCCTGGCAGCCAGGAAGCAGAGAAAGAGAAAGGAGAAACAAGAGGAGACATTTCCTCCCTGTTCACAACCCTAGTGACCTACCTCACTGATCAGGCTCCCGCTTCCTGACACCCATGAGTATAGCATCCCCATTAGCCAATCAACTACAGAACACATGAGAGTTTAGGGATTACTTCAGATTCAAACCATAACAGTCTAATAGTGGCTCCTCTTTAATACCAGTCACAGAATTTTTTAATACTTGCAATATGCCAGTCATTTTATAAGCAAGTTACATACTTTAACTCATTTACTTCTTATATTCTTGTCAGACGAAAATTAGGAAGTCTGTTTTAGACCTAAGGTGCCTAAATCTCCAAGAGTTAAGTAAATTACCCAAGGTATCTAAGCTGACCAAAGATCCTGAATTTGAATCCAAGTACTACTTCAAAGGTCCTGGCTCTTGACCACTATGTTATGCTCTTAGGATACACATGAAAGGCAGAGTTAATGCTGATATTCTTAAAATATCTAGACATAAAGCTTTACTAGAGACACAGTTTTACTTTTTAGTAACTCACAAAGTTTCCCAGTGTCAGAAAACAAAGAAGCACTGGAATATACACCATCATTCATACCAAAGCATCTTTCATTTTGACCTCTCTGTTTATAAAATTTCCCTTATAAATTTGGGAAATTTATGAAATTTTAAATAACACAATGATCCAGCATACTCTGAATAAATTTTACTTAATGTCTAAAGTATCCGTTATATACAAAAAAGTAGACAAAGACAACTCATCATTTCTGAGAGAAAACAAGTTATTCATCAGTCACATAAAAAGACTCATCTGGTTATCTGTAGTACTTAGACTGCTTTTAATATTTTTGTATGGGCCTATTTCTGTCAAAGATAATCAATGACCCACACAAATATATTACAGCAGAAATGTTTCCTATATTGAATAATAATTTGGACTAATATGGTGGTACTTTGGTTCACAAACTTGATTTGTTTTAAGATTATTGAAAAGAGAATCATGTTTTTGTTTATGTGGGAAAGATGGATGTAGTCATATTTGACACCTAATGCACAGTTTTCAAATAACAATAGAATTTTGCCAAATGCCTTCTATTTGCAAAGCAAATTATTTGCAAGCACAAGCATTTGTGAACTGAGGTGTACTTGATGTCCAATTTTGGTTTTAAAATCTTACTCCATGACAATAGAAGTCTTCCGGACAAAATAAATGGTCAGTATATGAGACATAGTATATTTGTGAGGATTGTAATGTCAGTATGCCAGTATAAGGCAGCGATGTGATTTCTACACAGATAATATTTCCATGCATCTGTGTCATTGATAGTCATATGGTAATGAGCCGAAAGGGTCCTATTTGATTGATGTCTCTCTTACAAAACTGGCCTTGATATAAAATATAATTCTTGTTGCCTTTTCTGTTTGATTGATTAATTTTTTTAAATCTGTGACTGATCTGTTGAAATTTTATTCATAAACACTAAGAGACCAAAGAAAAGAATAATCAAAAATATTGCCAGAAATCAGTACTTTGAAAGAACGTTCTCCTCTACTATGAAAGCTCTTTGCCAAATTTATTTTTTAGACTAACTTATAAACTACATATTCAATGTGTTCACTATTTGAAAGTGTAGAATCTGAGGTAATAATTATAAAAACAAGAGCTTGAGTCAAGGACTCACAAACAATAGTTTGAAGATAATCTTTGGAAGCAAGAATGAAGAACTGGGAGAAAATGAGTTATCAAAATCAACCTATATAATTAGTACCCCTATTCTTTAGAAGATATGTTCCAAAACCCTTAGTGGATACTTAAAGTGGGAAAGGGAGAGAGAGAGAAGGAAGAGAAAAGAGGAAGAGACAGAGAGAGTGAGAGAGAGAGAGAGAAAGAGAGAGAGAGAGAGAGAGAGAGAGAGAGAGAGAGGAAGCTCCCAATTTACGAATGAGTTCTGTTCCAGGAGAACATTCATAAGTCAGATTCATCTGTAAGTCTGACAAAGTGGTTGTATACACCTTTGATGCAAATACACATTGTCTACTACCTTCTGCTTCCTAGCAGTCCCCTGCACATCACCACTGCTTTTCCTCTTGCTTCTGGACATCCCAGGCTCTGATTGAGTACTGCACCACTGTACTCTATCGCACTGTACAGTAAGCATACAGCAGCAAAACTGTGACAATGTCCCACAGACATGTGAGCTACTACCATGATTTGTTGATGTCTAAGAAAGTTCATAATGCACGGTCTGTTCTTTTCTATGAAAGTTTGAACTCGAATGTTGGTAAATCAGTTGTAGAGCAATTAAAATACAGTTGTAGAGTAATTAAATTTGCTTTCTTTGAATGATGGGAGACTGTAGCATTTGTCTACTAGTCTTCATTCCTTCAGACTAAAGAATAGATCTATCATAAGATTAAATGGATTAAGATTAGATCATCTATAACCTTAACTAATGCATTTGGTATTGCAGATGTTTTTGATGTCTTACAGCGGTGGTGGTGAACCTATGGTACACATGCCACAGTGGGCTGTTCATATCATTGAAAGCTCTAAAATATTCAGCATCACTTTCCTGTAGCATATTATCTTGACTTTATTCTTACTTCTGTTGCTACCACAGTGGGCATTTGAGGCAGCTCAGATTGGCCTACTTTTCTCCTTCTTTAGCATACTGAATTCACTGCAAACTCTTCCCTGATGTAAGAAAGCTGGTACTCACCCAGCATGGCAAATATAACCCACAAATTCAGGGAGGTTAACATCTCAGGGAAACCCTCAAGCAAAGTGGGCCACATTGCTCCAGCCTCATATTTTAAGGTGAACAATTCTGCCAGGCATTCCACATACTTTTCTCAGAAGCCATGAAACAATGTAGTTCTGGATGTCCACAATATGACTTTAATACCACACCTTCATGTTGCCTGTTCCTTCTTTTTTGTTTTGTTCTCCCCACCCTCTCATTGCTGCTTTCTGGTATTAGATTCCAAGCAAACATCTACATTCAAGCCCATCTTATCACAAAGGAACTCAAGCTAAGACAAGAGTAATTTTTAATCTCATGTTAGAAACAAATCAGCTTTCACCAAAATAAAAAAAAATTTCCCTAAATTATCAAACTTGTAAGTGATGATATGGGAGTTAGAGAAAAGTTCTGTTTGCTTCTAGGATCTCTGTTCATTTCTCGATAGGGTTATTCTGTTCACTCATCAGTAACTTGGCAGTCAGGAATAGGTACTAGCTTAGAATCTGGGATTTAGATCTAAGCACCAAATTGTATATGCATGTCACATGCCAACTATGAAAAAATCACTTAATAGCTCCGTGACTTTGTTTTGTCATATGAAAAACGACCATATTTTAAGAGATTTATCCGTAATATTAAATGGATTACAATTTATAAAGTGTTTGGTCTATAATAAACGTGCCATGAGTTACTACTGATAATATTATGGTATGGTTATAATTGCCATTGTGGTTATAATTACTTTATTGTTGCCATGTAATCAGACTATCTTCCCTAACGTGGAATCTGCATGTGATAATCTAGTGATATTCCCCATGAAAGTGAAGAGGAGAAAGAACTGTAAAGATCTCCACTGACATCATATACAAGCAGAGAATGAAGTGTTTAGAATTACTATATCTTCATAATGAGATCATACAAAATGTACAGATAGTCAAATAATTTTGCCAGATGTTTGTATTTCATTTGAACAGATATGACCCATTTTAAGCCACAAAGTAAGTTCCTCCAAAATAGTCTACTTAATTCCTGATTGGTGAAATCACATTTGCCTCCTACTCTTCCTGGTATTTTACCAATAAGGCCAATAATCTTTTTCATCTTCATAATAATTGTCATTATCTTTATCTAACTTTGTAGGCTCTAAGTTTAGAGGAAGGGGAGGTCTTTGAAGATCAAAGGGAGGAAAGACCATCACTCCTAAAATTAGACTCACAAGGATAGAAAAGCTATGAATTAAACCGGGATCCCATACTCTCAGAATAAGTGTTATTGACTTGGAATTCAGAGAGGTCATGAATTTGGATAGAAAAACATTATTACGTACTAATTTTCACTTCTAAGTGAAATTTGGTATTTCCTTTCATTATGATTACAGAAAACAATCCATAGTTGTATTGGTAGTACAGTGGTGCTTTGGTTTATGAACTTAATTCTTTCCATGATTCTGGTCGCAGAATTTGTTCCATGATTGAAACCAGAATTTTGAAATAAATTCTGTGACCAAAATCATGGAAAGAATTAATTCATGAGTGGAGGCACCACTATACATGTAACCTGGTTACAATTGAGAACATTCGTTTTCATTTTACTTTAGAGTTTTTACAAATACTATGAGATTTTGTATATACTTGTCATTATTTTGAAATTACAGCAATTATCAGATATACTACTAGATCCTGTTATTTAATTCATTAATAAAGAAGTAAAACAATACTCAATCACAATTTTAAAATATTTTGTTGACTATATTTTAATATAATTGGTTTCATTTGTAATTCTGTGTGGTTTATTTTGTGAATTTAAAAACATCCCAAGAAGGAATTTGCTGGCTTCCCCAAGCTACCAAAGTGGCCCAAAGGGATTAAAAAAAGGTTAAAACTTACTTCTTAGCTACTTCACTTCCACCAACTTTGCTAGGATTTGGGGAAGATAAGAATTGTATTTCCTAAGGGATTCTATATAGGTGATATTTAATAATTCTATATCTAGTAAACCTAGCAGTCCCTAAACCAGAAGTAAATTCCTGCATTGTGTCATTTACCTGATGCGTTCAGTATTAATGAGCATTTTTTGATGTGATATTCAGTATTCTTGCATCAGGATGGGGTTTAAATTGATGTCTGGTAAGCTTAAAGTAGAATCAGAGAGATACTTTCAAGGAAGAGCATCTCATAGTTTTAGGATATAAGTAAATTGTGAGAAATGTTGATAAATTCATTTACCATCAGTATTGTAATTTTGGGTAAGTATTCCCATTACAATTATTTCTGCCCCTTATGGTGAATTATATTCCCTAAAGTGGTTTTAGTTTGGTTTCTTTTTCTGTTTATTTTTAAGTATTGGGAAAGTAAAGCGAAATCATTTGTAATAACCTTGCCTCTTCAAAATACAAGTTTAGATCAATATGAGATTTAAGTAGAGCCCTTGGCCAGTATTTATATTTTTCCATCAAAGTTGAATGTATTATAGAAGGAACTAGATCAGCAAAGTTTTGCAAATAAATTGATTATCTCTTAGTTACATTTACTTCCACTGATGCTGAAAATTTGAAAAATTCAAACTCCATTATTTTTGGTGAAGAACTTTAAAGAAAAATGTTGACATAGTTTAAAAAAATTTAGGTTGTATTCATTATGTAGAGAAAATTGTCAGTCCATTAACCAAAAAGAAGATGATGGATCAAGGTGGCCATGATCCCTTTTTGTGTAGGATAATGTTGTTGTTAATATTATTTATAACATAGTCATAAGTTTATATTTCCAAGCTGCCTATAAAAATGTTTTCTTTGTCACAACTCCATGAGTTCATTGTGAAAAGTAGAGAAGGCTGGACAGATGGATATGCTTTAGGTTGTGTAAGCAAGCCACTGAGGAAATGGAAAATCTCAGGATGTATTAATGAGGACTTTCTGGTTGCAAGTAATTAAAAGCAGTGTGTAAACTCATTATGGGAGTCATCTTGTTTGTTTTGCCTTAATGTTATCTGTTGTAACTGGGACATTATTGGTAGACATGGCTTCAAGCCCAGCATTTTCCAACACTCGAGCAATGTGACAAGGTCTCAACTTATCTCAATTTATCCCAACCTGCTTTCTTTCTGTGGTCAGACAATGGATGTGGCCATTTGGCATCTGCATGGATCTTTGATTTGATGTTGTCCCAAAGAAAAAGACTTAACCCTGACTAGCCTGACCTGAATCTTCTGCTCATCCCCAAACCTGTAACTGTATAAAAGGATGATAGAGAAGGACTTGGTTAATTAAAACCAATTAAGGTCTATTTTCAGAAAGGGAAAGTAAAGTAATTCCTTTTCAAGCTAAAGGCCTTGAGAAATGCCAACCCTACTAGTGGAGATACCAGAGAAGAGCATGAGAAACACCCCCTGTGCAAGACAAGTGTACTCTTAAGGCAACGGCAAGGTACAGGTCTCGTAGATTTTCTTTTCCCATTTAATAGTTTACTTTGACTGGCTAGAGACTGGAGTTCAGATGAGAGATGGCAGCTAGACTTAATTAAGGATGTAAGGGATAGATGCTGGTTTTAGGAGATTGGGAGTGGGAGTTGCTATAGCTGCAGCTGCTGATCATATTAATGAAGGGAGAGGAAGATGAAAGAGGTTTATTTGTTAGTCTATTTTGATCCCATTCTTTTGTATTTTTTTTTAAACAGGGTCTCACTATGTAGTTCATGCTGGCCTCAAACTCACTATGTATCCCAAGTTGATCTCGAACAAATGGCAGTCCTCCTGTCTTAACCTCCCTAGTGCTGAGATTACAGATGTGCGCCACCATGCCTGGCTTTCTTTTGAATTTTTAAAAAGACTGTCCCAGAATCATCCTAATTATGATCCACTTTCAAGTTCAAAACAGGTGCATAGGAGTTGTCACAAATACGAATAGGTAAATTCACAGTATACCATGCACGCAACCCTGTGTTACAATGGGAGAGTCTAGTTGATAGAGTAGCCTACATGGTCATGTCTTCTGTCCTCCTCCTCAAACACCTCTGCTCACTCGTTTTGCAATTTCTGACTTGCAGTGGTTATTTTCTCTCCTATTAGTGCTATGGTTTAGATCTGAAATGTTCCTCAAAATCTCATGTGCTTGGTCCCCAAAAATAACGTTCAGATAAGAGGTCTTTGGGAGGTAATTAGATTATGAGGGGTATGACCTTATTAATAGATTAAACCATTTATAGATTTGTTGCCTTATGGGTTATTGGGTGGAAGCTTTATTAAGTGGGGCCTAATTGTAGGTAACTGGGCATTAGGGGCATATCCTCGAAGGGGATATTTTGTCCTAATCTGACCTCTTCCTCCTCTCCTCCTCTTCCTTGTCCTCTTCCTCTCTCTCTGTTTCTCTCTCTCTCTGTCTGTCTCTCTGTCTCACTCTCTCTCTGTCTCTCTCTTTTTGCTGCTTTTCTGGTCCTCCAGGATCAGGGCAAATTTCCTCTATCTCATGCTTCTGCCATGATATTTAGTCTTATTCCTATTATAACAGCAATCAGGTCAATCAATCATGAACTGAAACATTTAAACCAGATATTTTGTCACAGCAATGGAATTTGTCTAACACAGTGGAGATAGAGCAGTGTCCCCATCGCTGCCTCCTACAGTGATCCCAACAAACTGATTAAGCTGTGGATACTGATATAGGTGTTCCTGTTGAACCCCTACCATTCAGTCCTCCTCATCTATTTGAGGTTATTCATCAAAGCACCACTGCTTATATTTTCCTGCTCATAATGATAATGAAATTCAACTTTCATTGTCAACTTTCTACGTATCAGGCATGATTTTAGTCACTTCATGTGCATTTAATTATTTAGAAAATACTTCAATGTTCTTTCATTGTCTACAAAATAAAAGCCATCCCACTTAACAGAACATTATAAGCTTCCTGTGATCTGAGTGGCATTCACTTTGCTGGCCTGTTGCACATACCCTATATTTCATACACAGAAATTCCGTTTCTCTAACATCTTATTTTCTAGCCTTTAAATTTACTCACTGTATAAATTCTACCTGAAAAGTCTTCCATCCACCTTTCATCACCAAAATTGCCATCAAATATGCAAAGCTGTTCACCAACTCTTCTTCAGTAATCCTGAATGATAATAAATGTTTCCTCTCATTTGTCTTTCTGATTATAACGCAGTTGGAAAGTCAGGGATCTTCTATACTATAAATAGAGTCATTTAATTTAGCACTCCTTAACTACCTACCATGTCAAGTACTAATTCATTGCTACTATACAAATAAGAATGAGGCATGGTTCCTGACATCAAAGAGGTTTTGTCTACTGCAAAAGAAAACACAAGGGTATGCAATTCCAACACAGTGCGAAATGTATGCACACTGGAATGCCAGAGATGCAGAGGTACAAAACTGTCTGAAATGCAGTTAAAGCACTTTTGACAATAAAGAGATACAGCTTTCATGAATTACATATAAGCATGCAGACACCAGAGTAAGAGCATTCCAGAAAAGACACACCATCAAAGGCACGAGTATGCAATATTTGCATGAAACTTTAAAAATCTACACTAATATGATTACTTGGGGGAATGTTTTGAGTGGGTGGAATTTGTGCCTAAAATTATAAATCATGGATCAGACAAAACTTGCAACCTAGAAATTATTTGACATTGGCACATTAATTTACTGCATTGAGTCTAACATTCCGCAGGAATAACACAGAAGAAATTGTAATATTCATCCTTAGTAGAGATTTAATAAGGTACTGTACACCAGTACTTACAACAATATTTTGTATCTAGTGGAGAATTTAATAGATTGGTGTGTGCATGTGCATGCATGCGTGTGTGTGTGTGTGTGTGGGTGTGTGTAAAACTTTCGGAGGACTCTGTTAGAGTTCCGTCCAGATCCTCTCCAATGCTAAACTACTTGTTTGAAGCTTTAGCTCAAGGTCAGTAGTTGGGAGACTGGCACATGTTTTGCTTACTCCATTTCCAGTTTAATCTTCATTTGCTAATCTCAACTGGGGCAGCAGAGATAGACCTCCAAGAGGTGGAATGTACAATTGTAAAAAAAGCACTGTGCTGGGATGTGTGCTGATGGAGACTAGGAGATTCCACTGCTGAAAATTTCTTCTTTCTGTCTAATGGTCTGGAAAGCAATTGATGCCTCAGAGTAAATTCATTTTCCTACTCTAGCATGATAAAATATTTTCTGAGAGCACTGAGCTATAGGCACGTGCTGCTCTCTCTGAAAGGCTAGTTTTCTTGGTTCAGAGTGGAATGTGGGCCTTCTCTTCTAAAGTGAACGCTAACTAAACTCCCACCACATCCAGAACTACACAGTGCTCCTAACTCATGGACAGCTAGGCGTTTGGCTAGTCACAATGCGTTCACCATTTTCTCAGTCTGGCCTTCTCCTTATGGCAACAGCACCAGCCTAACTCAATCCTATTGAAAAGGAGTTTTGCTAAACAGTCTCAGGCCCAGGAATTCCACAGATCAATGGAAGATCCAAACCAACCTTGATCTCCAGGAAGGTCTCTGTGGACCCCAAATACCAGGAGAGTTTACATGTATTATTTCATTCATTCTTACTATTGTACACTAGGACAAGGACACAGAGCAGTTGTCATATGCCAGGCCTCTCTTCCAAAACATGTTGCTGGATGAAGATGACAGATCCAGCCAATCCTTCTGGCCCATGGTTAATGAAATCTCACAAAGTATAGGAATTTCTTTAAAACCCAACAAGCAGGAAAGACTTTCTAAATTTATTTAGATTGCTTTTTCACACAAATATATACATACACACTCTCAAACAGATATCTTCAATAAATCTATATGAGAATCTATCTTCTATATTTGACAATGCAACATAAATAGAATGGAGTGTCTCTGTTTTTTAAATAAACCATTACTGAATTTTTAGAGTAAGTAGAAAAGTATATTTTGGCTGAAAACAATATTTTCTTTTAGCTAAGCTTGAATCATTTAATTTTAAAAAATACTGTGAAACACTGTGAAAAAATATAATAATAAAACATAGAGCACAGAAAATTTCCAGAACTGTAAAGCTATACTGTATGACCACAGTAGTGGATATGTGCCATTAGACAGTTGTCCACATCCCTAGACTTGGATATTAAGATTGAACCTTCATTTAAACTATGGACTTGGGGTAATAACGTGCAAATGAAGGTCAACAGTTATAATAAAGGCACAACATTAATGGAGCATTTTCACAGAGGGAAGAATGTGTATGTGTAGAAGAAAGATCTATATGTGAAATTTCTGTAACTTTTGCTCAATTTTGCAGTAAATTTAAAACATTGCTAAAAGTAAAGTCTATTGAAAATACTAACAAGTAAGTCATCTATCTCCACACCAAACTTAGAACTAAAGTGAATGTTCTATGAGGTACTAGCTCTTTTGTTTTGAGTTGTGTATGTCACTGCTTAATGTATCAATGTTAGTGTCAGGCTGAAGTGGTGGCACTGAAATATTTATTCTGTATCTGCCATGCTGTAGGAAAAGGAACAAGGAAGGCCACAAGGAAGCATGGATAATTTAATGGTTTCTATTCTGAGGCTGTTTACGGTTTATTCATTTTGTCAAGGACACTATCCTATCATTGAATTCAGAAACTTGACAAAACCAGAGCCATTTCTGGGAAAGAATCATACTCTTTAGTAGGAGCATGGGGGGCATAGTTTGTAATCTTTTTAAACTAAGGTTTTCTGAATGAACTTAGACTTTATGCATACCCTTTGTTCCAGAGATATTAATAGAAAATGTTGATTGCTTCTGATTTCTGAACTTTGGGTAGAAGGGGAAATAGAGTCTGTAGATATAGCCTTATGTAAAACTGAATTCACTTATTTCATCACAAGCTAGAGAAATTATGTAGTCCTAAGTGTAGTATGTGACTAAGAACTATACCATTGGGCAAGAATATCTACATAAACTTTGAAGTTCTTCTGAGGAAAATAGACAGCTCCCATTTCCTTGCCACAGTGCTGAAAATGTAGTTAGACATAAAGAGTGTGAAAGGCCTTGACATTGTATAAAGTGTCAGGTTATATCTTGTCATTTCTGAGCTTATAGTTAGGTACTGCATCACCAATTGCCTTCACTGCCCCGAATAATTATTCTACATAGTAATGCTCGAAATAGAATCTGGCAAACTACACCCTACAGACAGAATCTGGCCCACCACCTGCTGTGATAAATAAAGTTTTATTAAGACCCAGCCATGCCCATGTATGTGTTTACTTTCACACTACAACATCAACATTGAATTGTAATGATACAGAAAAAATGGCCCACAAAATCTAAAGTATCTGACCCTTTCCAGAAAAATCTTCTAAACACTGCCCTAGTACATGACATTAAAGGAAAATAAACATAAAAAGAAAACATTTTCATCTCTTTTAGCAGTAAGTCAAGAAAAAAAATCCTAATATATTGAGTAATATGAATGTATTGTTTTACTAAAAAATAAAAACTAGGCAAATTAATAGAGCTTATCTAAATAAATAGTTATTCAGGAATCAAGCTGCACCTAACTCAGAAAGCTCCTAGAAAGCTACTCGGGACTGACTGTGGAAGTGCAGTACACCAAGAGCTTGATTTGTTACGTCTAGGCTATTTGCCCTAGGATTCATGTTCTGATCAGTTGTCTGCCTGTGACTGGTTGAAGTTTGGCTCCTTGTAATCAGCTGAGATTTGACTGTTTGTTGACACTCCTAAGTTAGGCTTTTTTGTTTGCTTATTAACTGCTAGTTTGTAGTCTATTAGGCAGGAATAAAAGTACAGAGACAACCCCAAGTCAATATTTTCTTGTTTGGAACATACAGTTTGGAAAAATGTCAGTAAGAAAAAGAAATAACTGAAGGAGTGAAAACTGGTTACCTCTTCTCTAAAATTAGGAAACTGCCATTTTAACTTTAATTAAAATTTACTAATACTATCCATTATTTTGAAATAAGAATATGTACTATTTTTATAAATAAATCAATGTATAAAACAAGAAACAATCACTATCTTTCTCTGTAGCCATTATCTCCTTTCTGTTCTTTCTTACTAAAATTTCTAGGACTCTCTGACTCTCGCTGCTGTGTGTTGTTCTTCACTTGTTAATCAAGAAACTCTTCTTGCCAATATTATCAATGTGTTCCATGCTCCCAAATAAAATGAAAACACTTTATTTACTTATCTCTTTCTCGGCACCCAACACAGTTGATTCTTTCATCTTCCTTGAAATACTCTTTTCTTGCCAGGCATGGTGGTGCACAGCTGTAGTTCTAGCACTTGGGAGGCTGAGGAAGGAGGATCCCTGTAAGTTCAAGGCCAACCTGGGCAAAATAGTGAGTTCAAGCCCAACCTGACTTACACAGGGAGCCTTTGCCTCAAAAAAAAAAATAAAAACAATAAAAGAAGAAACACTCCTTGCATTCCAACTTTCCTCTTGCACACAAGTTGTCCTTTCCCACTCTTCTATGCAGGTTCTTCTTTATCACCCCAAACTTTTTGAATCACCTTGTATCAGATATTGGTCTAGTCCACTTCAATCCCCTATGAAATTTTACAAATTCCCACCAATTTGGGCCAAATCTTGCCCTTCGATATTTACTTGACCTCCCTGTGGGTTTTGTAATTGCTATTTCAAGCTTACTATGACTAAAATCAGAACTTACGGCAAATTTGCACATTCCTCACTCACTAAAATGCCAAATCCAACTGTCACTTTTATTTCCCCCTTTTTCCTCTAACTGGTCTAATCAATCATGAAGTTCTATCCATTTTACTTAAAAATACATTTCTAATTTATATAAGGGAGAGGAACCTTTGAGACCTCTGAAACAACTGAAATACCTCCAATTTCATCTGCTAAATATTCTGAAGTGTCTGAACATGTGTAAAACTTCTGTACGTTTCCTGGACTTTACATCTGGAAATCTGTTTAGGTCCCAAGCCTCCACTTAGTGATGCTGAACACTTATTCATGGACCAACATTTTGCGTTTATTTTCTTCAAACTCCACTTTGAGTTGAGCACTGCCATCTTTCTATTCTTTATTTCTGATGTTATTCTATACTTGGTTTCCTGACAACCAGATTCATTCTTTAGTGTCAATCAACTGCACATACCCTGACACTGAATGAAAGCCTTATTTTCCATTTGGAGCATTTCAACTAATTCATGTTAGACACCTAACATCAGTAGTTGCTGAAACAGTACCTGGTATGTACTTCTCGTTTCACTCCAATCCATTGTACCAATCAGTGAGGCTGCCTCTCATAGTTCAATATGGGAGTGTATTAGTCAGCTTTCCTATTGCTGGTACAAAATACCTGACACTATAACTTAAATGAAGAGAAGTTTATTTTGGTTCATAGTTTTCAGTTCATGATTAATTTTCTCCAAGGGCTGGGCAGAGAAAATTTGTTTACCTCAAAACACCTCAAAGCTGCTCACCTTAGAGTGGGAAACACACACACACACACACACACAGAGAGAGAGAGAGAGAGAGAGAGAGAGAGAGACCCTCTTCCAAGTTATATTCCTAGTGATCTTCCTCCAAGTCCCCACCTTGTAACAGCACATTTTGCTACCGAATTCATCAATGAATTAATCCACTGGTAAGTATTATGTTCCCATGAACCAATCTTCAAAATACATGAGAGTTTTGGGGGACATTTTATATCTGACCCATCACATCTATTTTACTAATTAGATACTGTGGTGGATTAACTAACGATCAACTTGGAACACCCAGCTGAACTGAGTCAGTGTGGTTTTAGGTGTGGAAGACCCACGAGAAGGTTGTTGACAACAGCATAAAAAGATAATGTGAGGGGAAGATGGTTTGCTGTTGCTGGAGAAGCTTGTTGTGCTGGTTTTCCTGCTATGAACTCAGCTGTTCTCATCATCCTTGAAAGAGCTCTGATCCTCACTGTCACTGAGGATGGCTGCAGTTCTCTTCGGGGGAACTCTAGAACAGGCAAATACATTCTTCAAAATCTTGTAAGAACAAATAGCATGATCATCATTAAATGCCTTGGCCTGTCAATAACATAATGATTCTGATCCATTCAATCTGAAGATGTATTTAGTAGCATTTTATATTAACAAAAATGAAATTCATCTTAGCTTATGCAAAGAGTATATTAGAAAAAGAACATGAGTTTTAGAATCAGAAAGACTTGGACAACTTACTTAATGTTGCTTGGAGAATGAGATGACTTCTAACCTAAGATAATGATTATCATTTTGTAGTCACTCTATAATTAGCAATAGTCATTATTCAATTTTCCCTGTTTTGATGTTTACTTTGGGTTGGTTCTGCCCCAGTCTTTGTATTATAGACAAATCTAGTTAGTTTCTGGAACATGGGTGATGATTATGGCAGTAGACAAGCCTAATTAGTTTCTGAATCTTGGTTCATGATTGTAGCATTCATAACCCAAGATTATTTTAGGACTACATCATGCTATTCTTCCAAAACTATTCATTCTATGTGTTATACTTTCAGTTACCTCAATTATGCTTAAATAATAGCAATAATTCATGAAGACCTAGCCTCACCTTCAATCTGCCTTGCTACCCCTCCCTGTAATCAGTTCCCATAATCAGCATTTTAGTCCAGTGCTGCTTACACGTGTGTCACACTCTCTCCTGTTGCTGGATAAAACTTAGGTGGCTGAGGCCCTATTCTGGAGATTCTCATTCAAGGACCATGAATCAGAGTGTAATCATTAGCAATTCTAATACACTGTCAGCTACGACGCTTACGCTGCCAGGTCATGGAGCACACTTCAAGTAGAGCTATTCCAGCTCTATGACATTATCCAACATTTCCCCTGATACAATTATTTTTTGTATTATGACATCTTTGAATTTTTTTTCCTTTCCCTTGAATATCTTCGTTGGTCCTTTTCTCTTAGGAAAATTCTACTCGTGTTTGGCCACAAATTCAGTGATGTCTCCCCGCTAATGGTGTTCCTGTCCTATTCTTTACTTCTAACATGTCATTCTTTCCTAAGTGGAATTATCATTAATTTCTTTCACCTAAACACATATGAGCAGTTTGCAACTTATACCTCTCTTTTTCCCAGTAAATTGGTAGTTCACCATGATCAAAGACTGTATTTTTTCCCCAGCCTTATGTTCCACTCACTAGGAGAGTTTTGGATACAAAGACACATTTAATATTTTGTTCTTGATTATATTATGACTAGTAGTTCTTCCATATGTAGGTTAAACTGTAATTGCATTGCAACTTCTTATGAAAGGTTTTGTTTAGTTTTCCATTTGAAAATATACACCAGATGGCACAGGAAGGCTGTAGTTAAATTCTCTGCGGGGACATTGGGGGTATTAGGTTACTACTGTGCACAGTAAGAGTCTTGAAGAACATTATCACAGTCTAACAATTACAGTCCTCTTTAATAATCATGTTGTCTTCAGGGACATTCAGCAGGCCAGAGTCATTAGTGACAAAACACCATCAGCACACTCTCCAAATAGGAAAGTTGTTTCTTGTGTGTAATGAAAGAAAATTGATCCAGTAATAGTTTTCATTTAACCTATCTGAGCCTCATTTTATGTTAGGACCGATCAAAACCTGTAAACTGCCTTAATGAGTTTTTAAAAAACAGTGTCTCTAGAGTGGTAAAAGTTTGAGATACTGCTACTTCCGTATCCTTGCGCTAGTCCATAAAAGTGATCTTGGCATGTAGCAATAAAGAAGAAGGATGGTTCCCTCGAAGAATTTCATTTACTTGGCTGAAAGTTCTCATTTACAAATTAGCATTTCTAGATAGAAGCAGGCAAGTGTTACAGGGACCTGGAGGACAATCACGTATATTAGTTTTATATAATCATTTACCCATTCTTAAAAAGGATGAGCCATCATATACTGTTCATCTGTACTTTCATAAAAACACTTGCCTGAAACTGACAATTTACCATCCATCAGCAAGGATTCAGTGTAACTGGATAATCACAAAATTTCCCCCCACATCCAAGTAGTATACTAAGTTCTTCTCTACCCAAGAAACCCTATCCCAGGGAACTGGGTGAGAATTTTAGTTCTACTGGCTTGCCCAACCTTTTCTGTACTTATTGTATAATAGACTGACAGCATCTATTTTTGTATGAAGGATGTAAATGTTTGGGAAACTATTATTTTTACCCATGATGGAGAACAGAGATACTAGTTCAATGTATAGGCAAGGTTCAAAGTCACAATGATCTTATTTGGTGTTGGCAACTTTGCTGGAAACATCAAACCCCAGGTCTCCAGACAAAGGTTTTGTGGTCAATATATAAGGGAAGTTTGGCAAGAATATCTTTAGTGATTGAGACAGATTCAAAGATTGATCTCACCTTTCATGGGCCACAGATCTTTTCCCATAGCATGTGGTCTCCTTCCACTTGTGTGCTCTGTTCTCTCCCTTCCTATTGGTTTCATTTGCTCTAGCACATCTATTTGATGCTTCACTAACTTCCGCTTTCACATCACATTTGTTAAACATCACTTTGCCTTCAGTTCTGTTGCTCCTTGCCAAATTCTTACCATGTTTTTGAACTCAGATTACTGAAAGAATCAAATGTATTTATCGCATGCTTCATGTCAAATGCATAGGTCGGTATGTGTCCACTTCTAACCAGGAAGAGGAGGAAAGAAACCCATGGTACAAATCAGGGCTGTCATTTTAGAGGAGAGATTGATATTAGTCAGTCAGATAAAGTACACTTAATATATTATAATTTAGAAGATAGTACAGAGAATTTATATACCATTCATAGTCAGTCTTCCTATGAATGTGGTAATTTGTCATAATCATTAAACTATTGTTAATGCATTGTTGTTAATGGAAACCTATACTACATTCCAGTATCTTTAGTTTTTTACAGAATGATTTTTTCTTTGTTCCAGGATTCCACGTTATGTTTAGTGGTCATGTCTTTTAGGGTTTCTTGATATATTTTTATTATTTTTTTGATATCTTTATGGTTTTTAGAGGTACTTTGTAGAATGGCCCTCAACTTGAATTTATGTAATATTTTTCTTGTTAGGAAATTGGTGTTATGAATTTTTGGGATGAAGACCATAGAGATAAGTGCCATTTTCATCACATCATATCAACATGCTATGATTGTCGCAATAGCTTGTATCAACTTGTTACCATTGATATCAATCTTGAGGTTGTCTGTCAGGTTTCTCCACTATAAACTTACTCTGTATTTCTTCCTTTCCATACTTTAGTGTTATGGAGGACCACATTGTGTGCTGCCCACTTTTAAGGGGTGGAGAGTTATGATCCACTTGCTCTCAGCAGCAATCAGAATTCATTTAGCACTGCAAACATGATTTTGAGAGGGGTTAGAGTCTGAATATTTGTGTCTCCCCAAAATTTAAATATTGAAACATAATCTCCAAAGTGGCAGCCTGAGGAAGTAGGACCTTTGGGAGATGATTAGGTCATGGGGAGGGGTCACTGAGGCCATTCCTCGTGCATGGAATTAATGGCCTTATAAAGAGGCTTGAGAGACAGTGCCCTTTCCTACTAGGGAAAAGACATAACTAGAAGACATGATCAAGGATCTAGCTATCATTGAAATCTGCTAGGATCTTGATCTTGAACTTTCCAGGCTCCATAACTATAAGCAATACATTTTCAAATACTTATATATTACCCAGTCTAAGGTATTTTGTTTTCAGCAGCCCAACTACACTGAGGAAGGATCAAAGCCTTAACCCTCACTTCTCTGAGTGTGGCTGCCAACCATCCACTTGGGAGTTTACTAGCAGTGCAAGATCTCATGTCTCACTCCAAATCTGCTCAGTCAGAATTTACATTTCAATGAAATGGTCAAGTGACTTTTATGTACTTGAAGTTGGCAACCACTGCTATGGAAGAAAATGCATATGTTTTGATGGCAAGTAACCTATATTTCCACCTTTTTGAGCCTTTTATCACAACAACTGACACAGGCAGACATAGGGAAAACCACTTCTTAACTGAACCATGAGACTAAGGGAAATGCATATATTGCTATCAGAAGTGTAACTTACTTACTAACTGGAGAATGACTATTAAAATCAGAACTCCAACCCAGGCGTGGTGGCACACATCTTTAATCCCAGCACTCAGGAGGCTGAGGTAGGTGGAGCATTGTAAGTTCGAGGCCAGTTTGGGCTACAACACCAGTGCAAGGCCGGCCTGAGCTACATAGTGCAACCCTGCCTCAAAAACAAAAAACAAAAAACAAAAAACAAAAAACAAAAAACAAACAAAAAAAAACAACTAGGGTCAGGAATTTGGCTCAGTGGCTTAAGCGCCTGTCTGGGAGGCATGAGGTCATGAGTTCAATCCCCGGTGCCGCAAAACATAAATAAATAAAAAATAAAATAAAATAAAATCAGAACTCCACCACTAAACTTTTTCTTCTCTTGTAAAGCAGGTTGGTAGGTTCTTCACTAGATTACACAAAAGAATAAATGCCAGGATATACAGCTCTGAGCACAATGTCTGCTACATGGTAAGTCCTAAATAAATATTATTCATATTTAATTAAAGAGTATTACCGAATTCCTAAAATTAACTATTATTATTGTGTTAAAGATACATTCTCCAAGAATAAGAAAAATTATTTCTAGTTTCATAATTTATTTTATCATGATAGAAAGTTCTATTTACCAGTAAGTAAAAATGTGTATTCTAGTGTAAGAATCCTCACATCTTTTACTATTTAGTGTTGTTAAAATGAAGTTTTGAAATTCAAGAGCATGCATCTGTAGTGGTTGATTGATTGTGTCAATGTGAAACATTTAGAAGCTTAACTAAAAGAGCTTAGGAACTCTACACCCTAGGGCGTAGAAGACCTACCCTAGGGTGGCTCATCATCAGGATGGTATAAAGAGAAGGAGGAAGGACAAACGCATTCCATTCTTTGGAGGAGCTCCAGTCTTTGCCTTTGGTTTGGACATCATCTCCTGGCTTCCAGTGTAGACTGTTCTGCTTTCCGATATAGGCTCTTCAGCTTTCCAGTATAGACCTTTCGACTCTCCATTGCAGACCCATCAGCCTGCTGCTGCGGACATGCACAGGACACTGGCGTGAACCCCAGACCTTGGATAGAATCCTTTGGCCTCCAACGTGCAAACAACTTTTGCACACTTCGTTATCCGACTCTGTGGGTGACCATCGTAAGCCTATCCTGTAATTTCTATGCTTTTATATATCTTGTGTAATTTCTGTTTTCTCTAGTAAACCCTAACTGATACAGCATCCTAGCATCACATTGCATACAGCAAGTATACGCAATTCTTATTTGTCAAAAAATAAAATAATTATGAAAGAATGCAAGTAATTCCCTCCACTTGTAAAGTCTAGGTATTTTAAAATGAAAATTAATGTAGCTAAACCTTAAGGTAGATAGACATTGTTTAGAGTATCTTGGAGAAAGACACCCACATGGCACCAGTGCATTCTGGTTTCTTCTGGCAGGTGTGCTCCCTCACTCTAGTGGGTTGTCTGGAGGGTTCTGTTAATCCCCAAATTGTGCCCTATGCCCTCCTTCCTGGGTCCCAGGTGAAGGAATACTCAAAACTAATGCAAAAAACTTTGCTGAGAAATTATTACTCGTCTTCATTCAGATCTTCTACTGTAGTTTTCATTCTTATCTGAGGTCAAATTCCTCATTTGTGCTCAAGTCTTTTAACATTAGCTTGTAAGGTTTGTTCTACCTCTTTTTTGTTTTGTTGTATTATTTTTAGTATGCAGTTTAATAGTTTGAATGTGGAGAGAAATGGATTTAAATCCCAGGTCTTCTACTTGCTAACCCCTTTCAGGAACAAGAGATAGTTAGGCTTAGTAAGCCTCAATTTGCTCATCTGTTAAATAGGAAGGGCATCATCTTCATAGGTTGCTGAAAGGATGAATTTCTGCCATGCAGCAGCAGAGTTGCTAGCAAGTGAAAAACACTGAGATGTTGCTTTGCAGGGCAGCCCTGGAGTTCATTACATGGCAACCGTTAGCCAGTGATGCTTTACTCTAACATCTGAGATGTGCACCTGGCCTTAGCCTTAGGGCTCAAATTACCTGGAAAGAGTTTGTTGGTAGTGTATATAAAGAGCTTATTAAAAGATAGTCACAATGCCATTTACTTAGGGACAAAAATTAAAAGCAAGAACTATAAATAGCTGAAAATATTAACAATTTTAAAGCATTAAATATTATAAGGTAGGGCCTGTTTTTATAGACAAATGCAAAGTAGCAGAAAACTTCAGTTTTTGGTACAGCTAAATTAATTGAAATTAATTAAATGAAATAAAAACGTATTTCCAAAGGAAACGTAAAGCAGTGAGCCAGTAAGCACATTCTTCATTTAATGGAGCAGTCTGAGAAGTAATTTGTCTAACACGAAGTTTCAACTTTCATTTGTGTGCAGGGGGAATAGGGTACTGGGGACTAAACCTAGGAATTTAACATGGAGCTACATCCCCCGCCCTTTCCTTATTCTGAAAAACAGTGTCTCTAATTTACGTTACCTGAGCTGAGGTGAAGCTTCCAATCCAATCTGCAGCCTGCTAGAGTGCTGGGATTACAGGCATACACTACCCTGTCTAGTTAAGTCTTAGCTGTCTATAAAATTCATTTAAAACAGATAGACCACTGAGAAGCCATTTCATAGTTTGAATGATAGGAAGCAAGGAAAAAGTAGAATAAAAGTGGTCTCTGTCACACACCGGGTCAACTAAATTTTCTTGCTCATTGGGTAATGTCCTCAAATCCAACCTTGCCAGCTCAGGCAAAGCAGCAGCTCCAGCTTGATGCTAGAGGGTGCCTGGTCATCCTGCTCGTATCTAGTCACCTCTACTCAAAGGGGATGTTCCTGAGTGTTCTAGCTTGGGGCCAAGGTGCTGAGAACCAAAGAAAGAAGTGATACCACCTTTGCCCATACATATCCCAATTCATTAGTCCTCTGGCTGTAAGGGTCTGTGTGTTGTAACTGCTGATTCAGGAGTGATTACAGAGGAGAGCAAACATACACTGAAGAGCTGGGCCTTTCTCTCAGCTGCATGCTGGCTTGGTCCTATCTGTTGCTTTGAGCCTGATCACAATGAGGAGTGACCACAGTAGCACCAGTGGCTGCCCAATTGGTCATCCAAGTGACTGAGTAGTCAGCAAAGCCAGCACTTGGAATTATTTCTCAATTATCTCATAGTATTCACTCAGAATCCCGTGTGGGTAAATCTTGAATTGTCTGATCCCTCTTTCAATTTCCTGATCATCAATCGAGAGACACCACTCTTATTTTTCTGGTTATTTGCTTCTTTTTTGTGAATAATTGGTTTGTTTGAAATAAAGTAGAAGAAAAAGTGAGAGTAATGGCTGCTTGATGAGCAAACTAATATTCTGTGAACAGTGCAGGTCTCAGCACATTTTTAAGCTTATTTTTTCCTAGAATAGTTATAATGCAGAACATCAGGAAATACTTGCTCTTCTGAATACAGATGAATAAGGCACTAGAGACCATTGCTAGGAGCCAAGATGTTACATTATTTAAATAGAACTCTTTCCTAGAATGGCAGAGGTGGAAATGGAATTCCCTCATGCTACTGTGCTGATTAGAATCCAGAAGTCCAATTGAAATGCTATCCAAAATCTCACAGGTTATCATATACTGAAGAGTGTAGTACTAAGTGATAGACAGTATTTCCCCTATCATTGCAATGACATCAATCAGTGAAATGTGAAGATTGCTCTAAGTATGTAAGTCCCTCCACAACTGGTCTATTCAGGGTTGACTGTTCCTTTCACTTGACCATTCCTTTGCTTAAAAGGTATTTTCACCCTTATATCTTTGTCACCATTAAATTCGGCCCTTATGAACTGAGTTTTCATTCTAGCACTACCATTTACTGTGCTTCGTTAAACAAGTGGCCTAATTTCTTTTGAACGAATTTCCTGCAGTGAAACATGAAGTCTGGCAGATTATCTGCAAAGGCAGCTTCCAATAACTCTACCTATTCTTGTACACACATAGGCCATTCTTCATATCAAGAAGTGGAATTTATTTTCTCTTCTCTTGAACCTAACCTTCTAACTTGCCTTATCCAAGAGCATTCAGCAGAAGAGCTGCTGTGGCAGTCCCAGTCTAGGCCTTAAAGGGCCTGAAGACTGTTTTGCTCTTTTGGAATCAAGCTGTTCTCTCGAAGAGAAAAGTCACATGGGCAGAGTACCATGTAGAGGAGAACAAAGCACTCATCTGCCAGCCAGGACCAGAGTCAGTCAGTAAGGGAAGCTGCCCAGGTTTCTCCAGCCCCAGTGCCACTCAGCCAACATAATTCACCTGTGTTTCAAACATCGTAAGTCATTTGAGATGAACCTTCTCTGAGTTCAATCCAAATTTCTGACCCACAGAATCATAAACAGGGAAATAGTGCTGTCTCTGGTTACTTAGTTTAGAATAGTTTGTTATGCAACAGAGGCTAATTGACACATGAAGATTATGCTATTTCTGCTATCACTAAGAACATTAGAAAATCAAATGAAATAGTAAATATATAAGCTCTTCTAAACTTGTAAGTAGTTTAAATAGTTTTAGTTTAAGATATCTGGAAATTGGTGTGTAAAGTACTTGTATCTTTAGTACTGAAGTCAGGAAAAGAGAATGAATGTGAGGAAATGAGATGCCTATTTTTATAAAAATATATTCCACTTTTCTATTGGCTCCTTCACGGGTAGAGAAAAAACAAACTTTCAAAAATAAAAGTGGCACAGTGACTATGCAACCATGAGAGAACATATTTTGAGCTTTTCGACTTTTCCAACCCCACTGAGAATCTTTGTTCTGCTCCTCATTTGTGTCTCAAGCATTCTGAGCTTAACAGAGGACAATATTATAAAAAGCACTGAAATACTGAACACATGCTAAGCAGCCAACCAGTACATATAGATGTCTGGACACTGACCTCCATAAGTAGATGCAACAGGAAGGAACTCAGCAAGATTAAGAGATGAGCTAGTGATGTTCACATCAACAAAGCTGGTTTGACAGCCTCTCAACATAATTTCAAGCAAACAGACAAATTAAAGTGAAGTAACTAGCTAATATCTGGTGCAGGTGATCAGTGAGAACTGCTGAAAGGAATCCTGGAGACCCTGTCTTTCCCTGGATAAAATGGATTCTATATGAATTAACTTGATGCATATCTCTTTTCACTGTAACACTGCAACCTGAAAATAAAGAGATGTCTTCATCAATATTTGTAATCAAAGCATTATTGCACTGCTACATATGAAAGAAGATATGATTTTTATGTTAGCCTTGGTTTTGAATTCCATTGCCTTATAATTTTAGCCCTACACCTTTTCTTCTTCTTAGTAAAGCCAGTGATACATTTTTTAAAACCCTCCACAGAGATCTGTTCAGATTTTTTAAACTGCTCTGTATTCAACTATAGTTATGCAAAAAGCATTCAGACACAAAACAAAAACAAGACATTTCATTCTTTGCACATATTAGAAAATCCATTTTGAACTAATTCCTTTGCCAGCATTCACAGACACAAATTTATTTTCCGTGCTTCTTGGTCTGAAATAGCTCATCTTCTTCCAACATCAGCCAATATTCAAGTTCATTTTGCGCAGAGTATTTTAAAATCAGGTAACTTAACCAATATTAATCTTCTGTATGAGGACGTTTCCTAAAATGTCTTTATTTTCTTCTTTTAATTATTGCAAACCATGGATACATTCAGGATCCAATTTCAAAGTAGCTTTTCAGAAGAAATCTGATAAAGTACTTGCCACAGATGTGAACAGATTTCTATAACTGAAGTTAGGTAGCACATTTCATAAATAAAGGAGGACTGATAGCACCCTCCATGTGCCAGCTATTAATTAGTGTTCAAGAAAACCACATGAAAATAAGCATGTTCAGGTAACTGATTTCAGGAGTACTTCAAGTGCTTCCCTTATAGTTTATTTAAATCTATATGACACTACTCACTGTTGGAAGACCATAAAGCAGAGAAAAATTAAAATAAAAACATGAAATATCCCAAAATATACACTCTTAAAACTTAAATTTCTATTTGAATTCATCACTAGAGCCTTTTAAACTAAGTATGTCAGATGAGTCTGTTCTCTTGTCTGAGTTCTCAAAGCTATTAAAATGAGAAGATATATTTCCTCTTTCAAATTACTGTGGAATGTGATTTGAGATGGCTGGTCAATGAAAATGCACTTCGAATGCAAAACCAAGGTACTGAAGGAATCGCACAGCAGACAGATGAGGAGGGTTCAAGTGACAGGAAAAAGAAAAAGGAAAGGGATCCCCAGTGAGCTAATCCTACTGTATCTCAAATTTTAGTGACAATGAGGGATGTAACTTAAACATATGCCCGTGTATGTACTATTTTTGCACCACCGAGGGCTTGCAAAAGTTTTCAAGTCATTTAAAAATTGAAAAACATGTTAAGATCTCGATATTTCCTGGCTTACAAAGAAAATTAGAAGATTTGGCAAGAGCTGGCCAACCCGCTTCCTGGTATAAACAGGCCAGAGCTGTACGAAGTTTGCTTCTTTAGAGAGCTCATATGCACTCTGATTTCTCAGAGCTCATCCCAGCCTCCTCATGCACGTATATTCCTGGTCTGCCCTCCATGAACTAGAGCTGATGCCCTTCATTTTCTCATAAAAGACTAAGATGATCAAGATAGGAGTTCGATAATTCTAAGATTTCTAGAATATACTGGAGACATCGTGCTTATCCTAAGTATTCCCCCATTCTTTCTTATTTGGTTTGCTGGCCAGTCTAGGCGAGTCATTGCAGTTTTGTTGCTGGTAAGGGTTGGGCTCTGATAAGTTAGGTTTACAAAGAGCTTTTGCCATGAATCTTGACACAGCCACTATTCCTGTCCACCCATCACCGAAAGCAGTTGGATGCTTGACAGCGGGTGGAAAGAATTTGAATCCCTAGAGCACTTCTTGCCTTGGAAGGCCAGAGAGGCAATTCCATCAGCCACGGGTCTGCCTTCCCTTAGCTATTTGATCAAGGGTTCAGCAAGAACCTCTCTCCTGCTCGGTGCTACACTACTTTCTGTGCTATCATAAGTCTAACTGCTTACTCCATAGCTCTTTGGACGCTGAACTGTCCTTCCCAGTCCACACAAACCACACACTCACCCCATCTAGTTGTTTCAGCAGCTCCAAAATGGCAAGGCTGGAGGGATTTCCATTGTATTAATCAATCTGAACCTTTTTTTTTTTCTTCAACCCATGAGAAGAAGCAGCTACTGCCCTCTCCACGCTCACCCCTACTTGATGTCATGAACAGACTAAACTCCCTTCACTGGATAGCTCCATGTGTAGACAATCTCTCAGCCTCAAACCCATTCTTCTAACATCTGCTTTGAGATTTTGAGGTTGGCCCTACCTACTGTATCTATCAGTCAGGATTTAATTGGAAAAGCAGAAGTAGGAAACAAATTACACACAGAAATATACACACATACAGGCATAAGCACACACATGTATTTTTAAATATGTTTATTGTAAAAAATTGGTTTTGTCACTACAGGGACTGAAAAACCCTAAAGTCCAAACTCTGACTGTCTCTGTCTCTGTCTCTCTTTGTCTCTGTCTCTGTCTTCCTCTGTGTCTCTGTCTCTCTCTGTGTCTCTGTCTCTGTCTCTCTTTTTCTCCTTCTGTCCCTCTGTCTCTCTGCACCTCTCTCTCTCCTCCCTCCTTTCATCAGGAAGCCTCAGCTCAACTGTTTTTAAACTAAAAAATCATTTTTAAATATTAGCCCATTTTGATACTTAGTTATGATATGTCAACTTCAGTAAGAACTGCCTAGCAGATTAGCAAAGCTCTGGGTTTGTCGTGAACAACTGACATGCAGGCCACAAACTGAGAAGAGAAGGCCCACCCTAGATTTTGGTGGCACGTAGGCTTGTAGCCTGAATGGAACTGAGTGAAAAGGGAAAGAAGGGAAAAGACTTCCCCGTTTTTGTTCAGAGGAGCTCTGGTTTTGCCATTATTTTGGACATTTGTCTTGAGTCCCTTCAGGCTTCCAATGCCAATCTCCAGCCTTCCAGTGCAGACCCTTCGGCTTTCCATAAGACTCTCAATGGATCCTTGAGATCTCTATATTATATACGTAGCATTTTGTACCAAGAATTGTGCTAGAGAAGCAGAATTGTAACAATGAATTTTTTTTGTTGGGTTTGATGATCTCTGGTGTTGCCTCTGTAATTAGACGAGATTTAAAATTGCTAAATTCCACCCTGATAATGTGAATAGTAGATAGTCCATGGTATGAATTATTTAATGTAATATGTAAGTTTATTATACTTCCACCATGACAATGGCAGTGCTTTGTCCTTACTAGCATGGACTATTATTCTAGTTATGGATTTGCTCACCCTGCACTTAATTCTTTTGACAACTACCAGAGGACTTACAGAATTCCTCATCCACTGTTATAGTGTTTCACACAGCATTGACTCTGATAAGGAAACACATTTCATAACCAAAGAAGTGAAGTATGAGTTCATACTCACGGAATTCACCGTTGAGAAGCAGCTGAATTGATAGGTACAGTGACCTTTTAAAGATAAAATTACGCTTCCAACTAGGTGCAGTACCTTACAGGGCAGGAGCAAGGTTCCTCAGAAGGTTATATATTCTTTGAATCAGCATCCAGTATATGGTACTGTTTTTCCCTTGCCAGGACTCATGGGCCCAAGAATCAGGAGTATAAGTGGGAATGATTTTATTCATTATTACCCCTAATCTCTTACTAGCAAAACTTTTGCTTCCTGTCCTGTAACCTTATGCTCTGATGGCAAAGAAGTCAGTTCTAGAGGTGAGGAAGCTTTTACCAGAACACAAAACAAGTGATTCAACTGGAATGGAAGCTAAGATTTCTCCCTGGTCATTTTTGATTCCTCACAACTCTGAGGAAACAACTAAAAATAAAGTTATAGTGTTGACATGAGTGACTGATCCAGACTACCAAAAGAAAATTGGGTTATTGCTGCACAATGGAGGGAAGAAAGAATATATTTGGAGTGCAGGAGATCCCTTAAAGTTCCTCTCAGTATTACAATGGCCTATTTTAAAATCAGTAGAAAGCTAAAATGACCCAGTCAAGGCAAGATTACAAATGACCAGAACCTTCAGGAATGAAGGTATGGGTCACCCTACCAGGTAAAAACCCAAGATCTGCGAGGTGCTTGCTGAAGGCCTAGGGAACACAGGAGGGGTGGAAGAAAAAGGCAATTATAAATATCTCATGGCCAGTTACAGAAATTGAGATTGTAATTATTGTGAATATTTTTTCCTATTTTCCTGTTATGCTTGCATGTAATGCACATATATTAAGCAGATGTCATTGTTTTATTTCTTTGTAATGTAATGTTAACAAAGTTCATATTGGTACTTAAATATTGTTAAATCTATGTTATAATATTTAAACTATGGAACATTGTGAGAAGAGTAAACATCACCAAAGAAAAACAGTGCCTTCTCTTCTGGAGGAGGGAATTAGTATGTTTCTATTCATATGCAGGATAGTTGTATGCTGTTGGGTGTAAAAATAAAACTTACTGTATTTGGAGATTAAGTATGGTTTAAGGAGATGTGTCTGGTTGTTAGGTTGACAAAAGGTGAACTGTGATCATCAAGTGTGGCATCTTTACTTGACTTCAGTAAGAGCAACCTAGCAGATGAGTAAAGCTCTGGGTGTGTCTGTGGATAACTCACATTAGGCTGTAAACTGAGGAGGGAAGACTCACTCTAAATGTGAGTAGCACCAGTCAATATGCTTATAGCTTAGACAAAATAGAAAGGTGGGGAAAAAAGTTTCGTTTTTCTTCTAAAGAAGACCTGGTCTTTGCCATTTCTTTGGACATTTGTCTTCAGTTCCTTTGGGCATCTAGTGCAGATTCTTCAGCCATCGAATATAAACCCTTTCACTTTCCCATAGACTATGGAGTCTGCAGTAAACTTCAGACTTTTGGCTTTCAACTGAATCCTCCCTCTTTCAACACACAGTCATTTTGCCACCTCTGATTCCGCAGGCAGTTGCTGTAAACCTGTTTAGTAAATCATTCAGATATATGTATATTTAAATATTAAATCTGTTTCTGTAGTGAACTTTAAGTAATAAACCCATTTTATTTAATGAGTTGAAAATGAGATTCTACATAGCTTTCTATATTTAAAATGACTACACAGATACATAAAGGCATTTAAAATTTTCATTACATAGGTTATTATAATTATTATCACATGTTAATTGCACAAATTAATAGGATTATAATATGCCCATACATGAATATAACTACATTAACAGTCCATCAGTCCTTCGTCTACTACTCTTACCTCCTCTCTTCTCAGGACATTTTCTGCTCTGTGTTTATCTCTCAAATCATCTTTTGTTATTGTTGTTGCTTTGTTTTTTTTTGTCTCAATATATGAGAGAAAACATGCTGTATGTATCTTTCTCTGTCTGGCTTATTTTGTCCAGCACAATATTCTCCAGTTCCATCTATTTTCCATTAAGACCAAGATTACCCAGGATTATCCCCTTTACTTAAAGTCATCTGACTGGGCACTCTGTATTTGCAAAAACTGCTTCACAGTAACACCTACCTTAATATCTGACCATATAGCTGAGGATCAAGCCAAGTTCACTCATCAATTTGACACACACACCTTTCTAATTTATACTTGACCTTCAAATAAAGACAATAAATAAAGTCAAGTTACTGCCTTACATGATACCAATATCCTGCAAACCCCAAAAGCATGCTCTTTTGCCAGAAAAGGTTGCAAAGTTGTTGGTTGATATTCAGTCTTCCCATTTTCTTTTCATGACATGTAATTTAAATTCTCGAGTTGACTGTTACTAACACATCTATGTTCCTGACCCTATTCATAGCCTCCATTTCTTTAGTTGTGATCATTTTGCTTATACATTCATTGAACACTGACAGGAGTTCCTGAGGGAGAATGATAACTGGTATCCACAGAATGGGTCATTTGATCCTCTTGTTTACTAAAATCCTCAGCTATTGTTCATTCTTATGGAATATAAATGTTTGCACACTTGGAATCTATGCCAGCTTGGAGAGGTTTATCCACACATACTTTCCTCAGGGGTCCTTGGCATCAGTTTTCTAATTTTATTCTCTCCATGTTATTGATGATTCACCCAAATTATTGGCTAGCTAGTTGATATAGACTCATACATCTGACTATTTCCCAATATGGGCAAAAAACCAACACTCTAAGCTCTGTCCACAGAAGGATTTCACTTTTCCATTATCCCAGGGATGTAGCATCTATTTATTTCCTGTAAATCTCATGAGTAGCTGCTCAACACTATAGATTTTTGTGACACAAACTATTCTGATTACTTCCGATCCACTGTTAACTATGGTAATCACATTCACCTTTTCTTGGCACCTGACAGCACACAATCTACTACCTCCATTGGATTTAGTAGTCTCAGGCCAAAGTAGTGATTGCCACTGTAATTTATGATCTATGGAAGAGAGCTGACAAAAAACTTTTAAAAGATTTCTTACAAATTTATTTCTCAGTCATAGGAATTTTATGCCCTCTGTGCCTCTCAGGATGAGTAAGTAGGTCTTACACACTCTTTCTATGCTAACATTCAAATCATCCTAAGGCACTGAATTTCCTTCACAATACACTAAGTCCATTCTGACATTGTGGATTTGGTGCAGAACAGAACAGCATTGGGTTCCTCATTGTGGTCAGACCTCCCTGGTCAGAGGAAGACTTTCACCAGGAAGCACAACAATAATTCCATTGAAATGGAAGCTAAGACTTCCCCTGATTATTCTGGGCTCCTCACGCCTCTGAAGAAGCAAATTAAAAAGGGTGCTATGGTCGTGACAGGAGTGATTGATCCAGGATACCAAAGGAAAGTTGATTATTACTCTACAATGGAGGGAAGGAAGGATACAGTTGGAGTTCAGGAGATTCCTTAGGGCTCTTCTTAGTATTACCATGGCCTATTATTATGATCAATGGGAAGCCACAACAACCCAATCCGTGGAACAAGTCCATTGGTGGTAGTTTTGGTAGAATCATTAAGTGCAGAGGAGCCAAATCTGTATCTGAAATAAGAGTCTATGTCAATAAGTTTAAAGCACTGCTATCCTTAGTTATTTCTCATCCCTTCAGCTAAAATATTTAGTCCAATTTCTTTGTATGTCATTGTTAAATTCAGCCTTGTCCAATTTTATATTTTCCATCACAATCCTATATCATACATAAATTATTCCATTATTCCAAACAACCCCTATATTTTTGTCTGTGTAATCAGGAAAAATAAGGGCCTTTAGTTCTTTGTGATGAGAGGTTTTTTTTGTTTTGTTATGTTTTATTTTGGTTTTTTTCTGGCACCAGGGATTGAACTCACAGCCTCACGCCTGCCTGACAGGCTCTTAAGCCACTGAGCCAAACTCCTGGCCCTAGTTCTTTGTGATGTAAAAGTAATTCTTTGTATATTATTCTTTGACTCCTATTGGGGCGTGAATGTACTTCTGTGTTTCAAAAAGAAAAAAGAGTGAAGATCATAGTAGGATTCCTGAGGAAGGTCCTCAGTGCCTGTGAGGAAAACTCATTGTGAATGATTTATACAAAGGAGGGCATAGCTCTTCAGACAGAATTAAAGGACCATTTCTGCTGGCAGAGGGGACCTACAGAATTTGAGGGCTGAAAATTTCCAGCTTCATCAAGATGTTTTCATATGCTTCAGTTCCAGAGTTCAGGTTCACATTCTTTCATAATCAGTGCTCTCACTTGAGCAGAGGAGACTCTAGCTGCAGGTATGAGACTTTTGGAAACCAAATCTACTTCTTCCCCTACCAGATTTGCCTGGGCTCTTGAGTGACAAAAAACAATAAAGTCAACATTTAAGCAGGAAAGTATGACAAAATCCTACACTAAATCCTGTTCTGACATCGTTGTCCAGTTTCTAGGACAGGGTTAGGACAAGAATTTCTATTTGTCATTGTGCTTAAGCCCCTAAACCACTTCACACACCTGCAGTATACCCTTTCTTAAACCACTAGAATTTTGACTATTAATTAGAATTCTTCCGTAGTCAAGGAATAGAGCTCTAACTTGAACTCACTCATGTGAAAAGCTGCCAGCCATCCAGGTTAACACATGGAAAGGAGAAGTATGCTTTTGGGCCCAGAAAAATAAACATCAATTTCATAAAGTCCTTACAGCACCTTATATACTTCAACTATTTATTTCTGCCTACTAGGCTGACCTTTTCATACTAGGTTTCTTTCTCCTTATCAAGATTGTGTTCATTGGAAGGTTCAGATTCATTCTCCTTACAGCTCAACGACCAGAGGAGAATGGAACTTTTAAAAATATAATCCAGATAGTAAAATCCAAGTGTAGTCTCAGATCTTGCCTAGATTTTATAATAATCAATCAGGCATTTTTCTTAAGGCCCATGGCTTAATTATAGTATTAGTCTGAATTGGTTATATGTTCATTCTTTTTTTTTTTTTTTTCATTCCATAGTGTGTCTTGCAGTTACAAAAATATAGAACACTTCACGAATTTGCGTGTCATTCTTATGTCAAAGACAGACTTGGAAAACAAGAGACACCATAGGTGTAGCCACTTTATAAATAGTTTTAACTAATAGACACTTGATTAAAATCTATCTTAGCATTCACCTAGTCTCTCGAAAGACTATCTATTCTACACATCATGTTCTCTTCATCTGTGTTTTTGGAATTTTAATTCAGTTGAACAAGCGTTGATTCAGGCCACCTATTTCACATTATTGGAGAGGAAGTCTGGAGACCTGAAGATAAATAATTCATGTGCCCTGCTCTTAAAGAACTGTGAGAGCCACTTCTATCTGTCATTGTGTTCCATGATCCCCTAGATTTTGTGTCTAGCAAAACATCCTTCTTTACTTCATGTGACTGAATTTGATTGATTCCTGTTTTAGCAAGTATTTTAATCTAGCACTCGACTGCATTTTTAAAGTTTATATGTCACATTACTTGGGAATAGGAAATGGGCTTTGTGTTTGGGGGCAGTTCTAGTCAATTGATAGTTGTTGCTAGGAAAGCTGAATTGAGCAGAATTTTGAAGTTATGTTTATGCTGAGAGAGGGCCATAAACTGATTAGCAAGCTCCATAATCAATTTGAGATGCAAAAACAAGCATTCTACCGATTTGAAGTTTCTGGCCTAATATTTAGTGCTTGGCAATGCTGCTAATTGATGTTATTGTCTAAATGTTAGTATGCATTTAGCAAACAAAAGAGAGAAGGCCTTTGGTGTCCATTATCAACAAGTAATGACATATAAAAAAAACTATATATATATATATATATACATATCATTTGAAATATACATATATATATTTGCAATTGCATATATAGTTACATTTATTTTCCCTCCCATTTTCTACAATATAGAAAATCAGTAATCGATTTAAAATATCATTTGAAATTAGGAGGCACTTTGAATGCTTTATGTATCAGGAAGAGGGAGATAGCTAAACACTGAGAAGAAGAATTAGCCATCCAGGATTTAATTGAAGAATTACCTCAAATTTAAAAAATATCTCTGGCTGAGGTTTACAGAAGCCAGAAATGTTAACACATGGAAGTAGTCTGCAATACTGCCAAGGGGACAGGAGATTTGTTCAGTATCAATAAGAGGGAAATAATACTTGGTTCAAAATAATCAGTGTCCTTCACTAACACTGTGGATACAAGTGACTGACAACAGTCAGATTTTTCATCAACTTCAATAGAAGCTTTTCCCCTTTTAGGACTCAATGATTCACTTGGAAACAATGATAAAAGACAAATGTTGGGAAAATTCTTTTGTATATGTTTAATCAGATCATATTAGTTGAAGGAGCAGAGCATTGTGGAGGAAACTAAAAAGAAACTAAACAAGCATTTAGTTTTTAGCAGTTCTGAGGTGGCTTCCTCACTATCTGATAATTACATCATTTAAACTGTGAGCCCGGCGTGGTGGCGCACGCCTTTAATCCCAGCACTCGGGAGGCTGAGGTAGGTGGAGCGTTGTGAGTTCGAGACCGGCTTGGGCTACAACGCGAGCGCAAGGCCGGCCTGAGCTACATAGTGCGACCCTGCCTCAAAAAAAACCAGGGCTGGGGAGTTTGGCTCAGCGGCTTAAGCACCTGCCCTGGCAAGCGCAAGGTTGTGAGTTCAATCTCCGGTGCCGCAAAACAAAAAAAAATAAAAAATAAAAAAATAAACTGTGTTTGTTGGGCTGGGGATTTAGCTCAGTGGCCTAAGTGCCTGCCTGGCAGGCATGAGATTGTGAGTTCGATCCCCGGTAAAAAATAAATAAATAAATAAACAAACTGTGTTTGTAGTCATTAGGCTTAGGGTTGATGAAAACTTTTCTTCAGGAGGAAAAAAAAAATCCTGATTTTACTTGGCTATTCATGGCTACATAAAAGAAAGGAAAGAAGTTAGTGAAAAGGTACAAAGATAAAAAAGAAAGAAGGCTGCTGGGAAGAAAAAAGAGAGATAGAGAAAGAAATAGCCTGTCAGAGCCAGTCCCAGTTTGCAGATTTTGAAGGTAATATTTTGCATCATGGAGAAAAGCATCTTGCCTTTATACCAGCAGTAGCTTTTTATTGTGATACAGTTGCCATGGGGATGATGTGCTGGGTTGTGCCACTTTATTATCTTTCTCTCACATGTTCTATTATAAAGTGAGTACTTGGGATTCTAGACCATAAATATGAATCCACAAAATGTTAATCTATAAACTAACCTGCCAACCAACTTCAAGGGAGTAATCAGTTCTCTAAATGGCAGGCTGCATTTCTCCTTTTTGAAAACAACACAGATAAAACAGCAACTGGGCAGGCACTGGTGTCTGCAATTAAAGAGACTGTTTCCTTTCCAGGCATTGTGGCCTTTGCACCAAAAGAAGAAAATGAAAAGGAATATAAATTTCTTTGGCAGGGAGTGAAATTTACTAATGATCTACCATGTTTCCAAGTCATATGCAATGTTTCTGCCTAATCCTTTGAAAATATCTTTTGAAGCTAGTCAGATCCTTTTTCAGACCTATCAGAAGAAAAATCACATATAGACAAATCTCCAGATAATGCTTTATGTGTATTTAAAAACAGACTACACACACCTGAGTGCTTCCAACCAGGACACAAGACAGCCTTCTGGGGGCCTGCGCAACCGGCATGGACCCCAGGGAGAGAAACATGTGCCCCTAGCACGTATGCCTACCAGCGCGCGGGCTAAGAATCAAGGACAAAGCTCTCTCCCCGCACCCTGTAAAGCAACCTGCTGGTTCTGAGGTCTGGCTACATTGATAGCAACTAAGGTACATAAAAAAACTAAATGCTAGTATTGTTTTGTTCATTTTGTAGGCCTGGGGCTGGCAGCCTGAGCATCTCTTTGGAAGATGACAGTATGCAATGTAGCAAAAATGGGGGACTCTCTTCTGTCTTGTCTTCGAGGCCCAATATTGTTCTCGTTGTTTTGCTTTATTCTGATTAATTTTTTTGGCCTTATTTTATACTCTGTTTTTATTGGTTTTGTTGTGTTTTTTTGTTTTTTGTTTGGTTTTGGTTTGGTTTGGTCTGATTTTACTATACCTGTTGGAAAGGTCAACTATTGTGAAAATGACAAGATATACTATAGTAGCTATTGTTTTCATAGTATCTTTCTTAGAAGTTCTGTACCAGTTCTACTGCTTTGTTTTGACTGACTTCATTCTGTTACATTTCGGTGGATTTTACTATCTTTAAAATAAAAAAAACCAGACTACGTTACTACTCAGTAAGACTCAGACAAATTGCAGGTGACATCTCTCAGAAGCCCCCTACTACTTCTGAAACCACCAACCAGCACATAGAACATTTTCTCAGGGCTTCTGTATGAATCATTCACAACTAAGCTTGAATTCATGAAAAGAAGAATTTCACAAATGCAACCCAAAATCAAACTATTTATACTATCTGGTCCATCTTGGCTGTAGACTTGTTCCTTCAAGTCAATTTAGTTTCAGATCTCAGCTATCAATGCAGACAACATTGTTGAATTGGACTTGATATTATTTTCTATTAACTTCAACTTAGCAACTTTTCACTACCTACCAATTTACTCATTTAATAGGTTTATTCTGCTGTAATTATACTGCATGTCAACATCCTCTTTCAAGGAAGACACCATATCTTATTATATCTTTTTAAAGAGCATCTGGAAAAATATTCATGTGAAAATAATATTCTAATAATCCTGGTATACTTTTGTTTTTTCCTTTTAAAATTTATTTTTAATTGTACATGTTTATGATACACAATATGATAATTCAATACATTTATAAATAGGTAATAATCAAACCAGGATGCTTAACATTTCCATTTTGCTAAATATTTATTATTTCTTTGTTTTAAAAGCCTCTTCAAACCCACTGATTACATGCCAGACACTGTACTAGGTAATGACAGTTCAAACATAAGAATTACCTAATTATTGTCCATGTAATGTTCAATGTGCATCTTATATTAATTATGACAATAAAATAATGCTGTAAAATAATTTCTGCTTTTAAAAAATTTAATGAAATCCTTCAACAGACAAAATATAACTATTGAGGTACTAACTTAAACACCACAAATTATTTTTCACTTCCCTCATCAGAATGTGGAGTTTATTTTGCTATCCCTTGAATTGAACTAGAATATGGGACAGTGACTAGGGCTTCTCTCTCAAGTAACAGTTTGCCTCCTTTCCACTTGACAGTCTTCTTCACGTTGGTGGAGAGATTGGTGACTGGGTGGTTCCCATCCTTTCAACTCATCCTGGTTCAGGGTCCAGGCATTTGAATGAAGGAACCATCTTAGGCATTTAAGCCCCAACATACATCTCTTGGAACAGGAACAACCTGTTCCTGCTGTGCTCTGCCCCAGTTTCTGCTCTGTTAAATCTTGAGCATGCAAATGGCTACCACTTGCAACAGTTAGGGGTAGCTTGTTATACAACAGCAGATACACAAGGAATTCTATGGCTGGCAGAACCACTTCCAGGTTACTTTGAAACTGGTTCCTATTGATTCATTTCTCCCAATCTCAGGAGCTTTACTTGTTTTTTAGGATTTCCAGACTCTATATAGCTATTGTTGTTTCCAATAAAACGTTTGCAAGTTACCTTTGTTTTGAATATGTAAAGTGTCTATCAGCCTAGAATATCACACTTTGTTGGAAGGCACCACTGTCAAATTCTAACACAATATACCCCATTTGAAAATAACTTAATAAAACTAGGCATAGAAAATTGCAACAAGTTAAAATGAATTTTTTAAATGGGAAGTGTAAGGAGAAAGTAATGCTGTGAAACACAAGAATTTGCTATTTGGAATGATTATATACATTTAGGTATTTTGATTATTGGTATTACCGTTACTCAAGGGGTCTCAATTTTCTTATATATCAGAATTACCAAGAGATCACATTAGAACAAATTGCTGAGCCCTGGTGTTTTCTGGTCTAGCAGATCTAAGTGGGGCCTGACAATTAGAATTGCTGCTGCTACTCTAGTACCTACACTTTGGGGATCACTGTGCTTGCTTTTCTTGGCACGTATGTTTCTATGATGATAGGCATAGTTCATTAATTGCATGGCATTCTCTCACTGAGTCCTGGAACCAAAACATTACTTGAATAACACCAATTTACTTTAGTTGAAATCAAGACAAAACCTATTTCTATGTAAGATAACCCTGGAATCCATGTAACTTCTCTATCAGATTATTAATGCTATCTTTTTCTTACATTCTTTCTTTCTTTTTCATAATTAGCATGACAAAATGTTTGCTTTTCTAATTTGTCAATTTTTGCTCAAAAGATAAGACCAACAAATCTATATCCAGCCTCTCTACAGCATTGTCTAAGAAATATTTAGGCAATATAAGTGAAAAGCTCATTGTCTATGCCTGTTGTGGTGATTGGTCACATCTGTGCGTGATTGGTCCAAGTTATGCATAATCACAAAGAGGGAAATAGAAAGTTTTTTCAAAGGTACATTAGTTAAGCACCAGAAATATTGGATATAATCACACACAAAAGTTGCTTAGTAACATTTATGTAAGTTTGAAGTTTGGAGGCTGTACTTCTTTTACCTATAAGATATTCCCTTCATCTAATGGCTTCTGTCATTTTAGTGGTCTTTGCAAAGTTTAATTTTTCCATGAACACTCTAGAAACATATATTTAAGTTTAGTAAAATAGTAGCTGGTGTTCAGCAATAAATAATTTCATTTTCTTCTTATAGTGAGGTTGAAAAAAATGAACTGCTAAAACTGCTCTGATATATTTTCTTCTCACATATTTTCTCTCTGAAGTACAAGTTTTTGTTTTTGAAATACTTGAAGATTTGGAGGCATAATTTCAATCTTTACACCTGAAAGTTCTGAAATATTTGTAATATCATTCAGATGATAAGCAATGAATGATGGCTTTTAGATTTAAAGAAAATCTCCTTTGAGCAGAAATGAGATATTTAAAAAAGACTCCAGTTTCATTTTTAAATACTTTAGAAAGAAATTCAATAATATCTGGTAGGTGATAAAGAAAGAAACTTTCTCCAGTTCTCTCCAAAGGCAATATAGAACAGATGAACATGAATACTTAAGATAGCATTTATCAACTTTTACATTGTTTGGTTATACCCTGGATCTCTTCAATTACAAGTAATTATTAAAACGAGATTGGCAAATGAGTTTCTTGACAAATTACATAGCTTTTTTCATATTATAGCTTTATTCTATTTATATTTTTTCAGATTGTTTTCAAATATAATACAATGGTGCAAAGAATTGGTAATATTAAAGATACTTTTGGTTTTAATTCATGTAGCCTAATAGTCTCAATTTATTAAAGGCTTCATGGTCTCTTATACTTCACTATCTGTCTCATTAAATTTTTCCAGCAAACTGTGGTGGGTATTACTATCTTCATCTTGTAAATAAGGACATATAATTTATAATAATTAAGTCTCTTACCTATGGTCTGAAAATGAGGAAAAAGTGAAGCTAAAATTTGAGTTCAGAACTTTCTCACTAGCAAACAAAAATATACTTTTTAAAATTAGTACATCTTCATAGAATATAATGTTTACATTCCTTGTGTGAAGTTGGCAAATGTACACAATACCTCTTAATTCCTTTCTTTCATTCCATTTCCCTTCCCCTCCCTCTGTCCTCTTCATTTCCTGATGGATTTTTCAGGAATCTGAGAGGTATGCTCACACTTTTTTTTAGAAGAAAGTAAGACTTTTTTAAAGTGTCACTGCACTAAACTTTACTACCTCCCAAAGAATAACTTCACCTCCAAACTGCTTACCTTTGTGTACAATGATAGAACTGCTCCTAAAAGTACAGTGGTCTTAGCTCATGCTGCTTAAAATTATCTGACAGCTCCATGACATTCTCCACCCTTGTTGAGGGCATAAACATATTTACTCAGATTTACTTCAGATAAGTTTTTTAAAATTCTATTTATTTTAAAATTCTATTTTGTTAATACATGATGGCTGCTAAAAATAAACAAAATGAGATCAATAAAGTAGTATATATTGTTGATAGTAAAGAGATCCTGACATTCTAGTTAGGACTTCAATCACACCCTTCCACATATCCTTCCACAAATAGATTCCACATACAAATATATGGTATACATACACACAGAGGGATTAGATTAGACAGACAGACAGACAGACAGATGATAGATAGATATAGATACATAGATATCAATATGCTTACCTGCTTTTATTACTTAACATGTATTTTCCTTCTCTCTAAATCTTTTCACCTAATTTTTTTACAAGTAGCACTCCATAAATTATTGTATTAGTTACTTTACTTATTCCTGAGACAAAACACCTGACTTCCAAAGTTTAAAAAGGAAAAGTTTGTTGTGGTTCACAGTTTGTAGAGACTTCAGTTCATAATCAGTTGACTCCAAGGCAGGGTGGCACATGGCAGAGGAGCATTGCAGAGGAGAAACAGTTCATGGCAGGGAAGTAGCAAGCAGCAAGCAACAAACCCTCATTCTGTTCTTTACATCCTACCCTTAAGGCAGTGTTATGGTTTATGTTTGGAAGGCCCCGCCCACTGCCCAAGCCTCATGTGAACATGAATGTGGCTGAGTCTGGCAGTCATGATTGGTTTGTTGTCTGGCACTGGGATTGGTGGTGTAAGTGGTACACTCGCCCAGGGGTGGAGCCAGCCCACAGTGTAAGGACAGGAAGAAGGCATGTCTTTCACTCTTGCCCAGTTCATGCTTTGCTGTTTGTGGTAGACATAAACAGCTGCCCCTGCCCATGCCATCCTGCCTTGCAGCCAGCTAAGTATAGACTGAAACCCCCAAGAACTGTAAGAAATAAAGCTTCCCTTCCCTAATTTGGGGCATCAGGTATTTTGTCTCAGCAATGAGAGAAAAGTAACCAAGACAGAATTTGGTACCAGTGAAGTGGGGGTCATTGCTGTGACCATACCTGACCATGTGGTTCAAGAGCCTTTGGAAATGGCTCATGGGAAGAGTTTGGAAAAGTTTGGAGATGTTGCCTAAAGTAGTGGCACTGGAACAGCTTAGGCTGTTCTGTAGAGGAGAGTCTAGTCAGAGCTCAGAAGACTAGAAGGTGGATAGAAAGCCTGCTTGTAAAGATCAGGCTAAGGAAGTTTCTGCTGGAAAGAAGGACTGCATTGGTTGTTGGACACCACATGATCTGTGTTATGGCTTGACAGAAAGTTTGTCTGCATTTTACTCATGTCCAGTGACTTTGCCTGAGACTGAGATTAAGTGCAATAGATTGATTAATCTGGCAAAAGAAATTTCAAATCAGTCCAATGTTAAGGCAGTAGCATGCTTTTAGCCAGATTTATGATGCAAATCAAGAGCAAAAAGCCCAGCAGGATGATTTAAAACATTGTGAGTTTGACTAGAAAGCTGTAGATTGTAAAGCTAGAACTGAGACCTCAATTGCTGAAAAGGAACAGAAAAATAAAAATGATGGTCTTGGGGCATCCTGGGAAGTAGGGGGTCTCCAACCTTTGGAGCCTCAAAACTGCAAAAGGGAAGGATTTGCTCAAAGGAGAAATCTGCAGAGCATCACATTCCAGAGTGGTGGCAGAGGCCATAAGAAGTTCCAAAATGGCAGTGACCATACTAAGTTCCAGAATGGCAGTGGCATAGAGAAGCTGTTCTTCACATTCAGGTTCAGAGAATTCAGCAATCCAGGCATTCAACCCCTACAGCCAAGAGAGAGGAAAGCCTGGCTACTTCTTCAGCTGGCAGCAAACCTTGTTGGCATCCATGTGGCACTGGTTTTAGGTGCAAGAAAAATGCACAAGGTCTGAGGTTAAGGCAGTTTCCACACTGATTTCAGAAGGCCTGGGAAGCCAAGTAGTGCACCCCGGAAAGGGCAATATGTAAAGCTGTAAGTGTGAAGCCAAAGGTGCAGTGGAGACCCCAGAAGTTTGGAAAATCCAAAAACATGGATCATCCAAGGAAAGCTGCAAAGACCAAGCAGAGTGGGTTTAAGAGAGAAGCTGTAAGAACTGGAACCCTTGGAAATGCAATGGGGGTGGAATCACTCAAGCCTTCTGGAGCTTGCAACCAGATTGCTTCAGATGCTGAGCATGGAACTCCAGGACTTAATGTTTGCTGCATTGGATTTTGGACTTGCTTTGGTTCCAATGCTTTGTATTCCCCTGTTTGTAACTTTTGGGATGATAATATTTATCTTGTGCCTTTGCATGTTGGAAGTGCTTAACTTTGTTTTCATTTGTACAGGGTTATGCAGCTTAGAGTTTGTCTTCCATCTGGGAGGAAACCTGGGACTTGGACTTTTCAGCAATGCTTTTGCTGAAACTGTTAGGACTTTGGGATCTCTTGGAGATGAACTAAATGTCTGTTGTATAAAGGATGCACATGAGTCTTTGGGGGGCCAGGAGTGGAATGGCCGGATAGCCCCGCCACCAAGCCTCATGTAATCATGACGCTGCTGAGTCTAGCGTTCATGATTGGTTTGTTTTCTGGTGGTGGGATTGGTAGTGTGAGTGCCACACCCACCCAGAAGTGGAGCTGGCATACAGTGTAAGAGCGGGAAGAAGGTGTGTCGCTCAATCTTGCCCGGTTCATGCTTTACTATTTGTGGTAGTCATAAATGGCTGACCCCACCCATGCCATCCTGCCTGCAGCCAGCAGGGTATGGACCGAAACCCCCAAGAACTGTAAGAAATAAACCTTCCCTTCCCTAATTTTTGGTGTCAGGCATTTTGTCTCAGCAATGAGAGAAAAGTAACCAAGACAGGCAGGTAGTACTCTCAACTAGGGTGGGGCACCCTTAATCCTAGCATTGCACCTTCAATCAATCCCAGCATAGCATCCTTGATCTGAGCACCACCCACTCTAGATCCAGCCACCTCCAAAAGCTCCACCTATGGTTACACAAGGCTTTGAGGGGAGATACAGACAGATACAGACAGAAGCTATAATAAGTATCTTATCAGTCTCTTTAATGTCTTTAGCAAACAGTTTCTCTAATTTGGGAAACTGGAGTTACCCTTGTGATGACACATTTCCTCTTCAGGTTTCTCAAGTCATATCTCCTGCTGATATTCTCCATCAGTCATTCCATATTGGAGCAACATCCTACCTTTCTCCGCATGATTTTTCCTCACCACTGCAGCTCCTCCCAATAAACAAACCCTGGCTTATTTAAACCCAGTGTTCACCTGCCATTCTTTACCTACTTTCCCTCAGAGCTTCAATTTTCCTCCTACTCCCCATCTCATCTAGGCTGCAGGACCTTCCCCAAACTCTTGTCATCATGCTGGACAACTCTCCTAACACTGTAGTTCATCATCCCCTGTGCTTTTCCCCAATCTAATTTATCTTCTTACATTAATTATCTTAATCACATACATTGTTCTCTGATCTGAGTCTAATGACAGCACCAAAGTGAGCCTACATGTCCATTCTGCAGGACAGGAGGTGTCAATTCAATCTTCTGATTGCCTCTTTGTATTCGTAACTTCTGGAAACCTCTAATCTTTAGCAAATGCAGCCATTTTTCTTCTCACTGTCTGAGGCAAGTTCTGAGTGAAAAACTGCACAGCTCATTAGCTTGTTCCCAGTGAGACTGTACAGGGTTTTAGAAGTCACTATTACAACACGGGAGGTAGATCAGAGAGTGAAAGAACACCATTTTACACAGATTCTATTTTTAGTCCTTTCATTAATCACACTAAAGTCAGCCCAGGTTACCATTCCACCATTATCCTTTTTTATTTTCATTTGATATTGAACTTCTGTATTTGGTTCAGACCTGTTTCTGTCCTGGTAGTATCTTTTGCCTGTAAATTTTCCACTGTCAACCCAAACTTCTTTAATGTATGCATTTCTGAAATGCCTCAAGATTCTTACTTGTTAGTAGTTTTTTTCTTGTTTTTTAATGCTACTAATAATCATATTTTGTATTTATGTTAATATTTCCATAGGATTAAGTAAAGGATGGCTCATAAAAATTCATGCACTTTTTCATTTTGATACATAAATTTCTCCATTGTTTCTCTGGTTCTATCCTAGCCACAATACCAACATGTGCTTGGATGCTGATTTTGCAGTGGAAAGCCATCTAGCTAAGGATAATATAGTGGCAGTGTCCCTTCCTTGGACAAACTCAGATTCAATGTTTTCTTTATCCAGATTCTCACGCTTGTTCTGATCTAATCTTCTGGTCAACTCAGTCCTGCATATGAGAACTAGATGGTTCACCAGCATGAAACTCAACTTGAAAGCAAAGTAAAAAGTTTTGTGATATTAATAATATGAGAGAAGAAGCCAAGGGAATATTTGGAGACTTAAATCTTAGCATCTAGGTGGCAAAGTTTTCAGAAAGAAAATGGTCAATGTTGAGGTCACCCTGATATGGAATTAGGGTGTTGCATCTAATTTAATAAAACAAATTCTACCTCCATGCCCCAATGACAAAAGTATTGATTCACATGCAATTTAAAAAATTGAATAAATGGATACTCTCTGGCCTTTTCATATCTAAAAGCAGGTACTATCTCATAAAATCCATGGAAGCCCCCTGTCCTTTACTTAAAATCTATATTCTTCTGTTCAATTTACCAAGAACTATTATTTCTACTCTATCTGCTATAATATGAATGAAAGTTTGTCTTGTCCAGTGGAAATTAGGGGACAAGAAACAACAAGCAATTGTTGAACTGAACAAAAAGTAGTTGGTCCAGTGATTGGCAGAGGGAGGAAAGTGCAAAGCAGGGAAGAAACAAGCAAATTGTGAGTATATGTTTAGAATTTGGTATTTGTGAGTATATGTTTAGAAAATAAAAGAAGTAGATGAATGGGCTAGAAATGCAACTAATGGAATGATTGTGTTTCATTTGAGAAGAAAACTGTACATGATTGAAAACAAATGAGAGGAAAACCACAGAGAAAATGCTAGAAAGAATGAGTTCAATTAAAACCTGATCCTTGAGTAGATAGTGTGGGATGCAATTCATGTCACTAGGGAGATTAGATTTATAAAACTAGGAATCTCCTTGTCCCAGTCTCTGGGTAGGCTCAGAGCTACACAAGCAGCTCTATATATGGTGGAGAGATGAAGCAGAAAGACAGATCAAACTATGCTAGCTAGTTTTATCTTCTGACTGAAATATGTCCACTAGCTTTAAGTAATATGTCCCAGAAATTCACATTCTCACAAATGGCATTTCAATGCTTCCATTAGAAACATACAGTTGGTAATAAAAGACTGACAGAATAAAAGGAACCATCACTGCAATGTGGGTATGTGCCCAGAATGACCTGGACAGCTTTGATGAGAGGGAACCAAGCTGAAAATGATAGACTGAGAGGCTGCACAACAGAGGCCAGGGCCATGTGAATAATACCATTATGCAGAAAGACCCTTCTCAGTTATGGAACTGAAAGTAGCTGCTATCTGGGTTTCATTTATGGATCCTTCTGTGAATTGCAACTAGGAAAGAAAAAAGGAAATCTGATAGCAGATTAGCCAGGCTTCTGTCTGAGGAAGTCTAAGTATCTAAAAGGGAGACACATTTTTGAGAACAGAGAGTAAAAGAACACCTTAGTTACAAATAACAATGCAATTAATTGATAGATAATTAACAAATGAGTAAATCATTTAATGTTATAAGTTATTGATTGATAATTAATAAATGAATACATTAGTGAATGTAATAGGTTAGTAAATATCAAGGGCTAATAAATGAATGAACAATGACAAGAGAAAAAAAAAGAAAAGAGTAAAAAGGAATGGTAAAAAATATAATTCCCCATCTGATTCCTACAATTCCTGATTATTCTTACAATACCTGATATTCAATGATGTCAAATCAAAAGCATTCTCCCTCTCCACGTTAAATCACCTCCTCTATTACATATATTCAGCACTCAGTGTGTGACTGTTTCATGTAGGGGGATTTTTAAATAGACATTTTTCATGATTGACTAAAGACTAGACAAATGCATATTTGTCAATTCTCAGGAGATGCTAGCAGCAGACATTTCAGCCTTATCCTTGATCACCATTTCATCATAACAGCGACTGATTCATTCCATGCTACTAGCTAAAGAGTCATTGAGTCAGCACTCCAGAGACACAGCTTACTTCCTGTGGGTGAGGAATAGCATTATAAACTGGGTATTGATAACCAGAGTGAGTTGCTCAGTTTGTCAGATCCACTATTCTTGTGTAGAGTTTTCATTTTGGAGATTTTCAAACTAATTTCTACAGTGGCTATGTTTGTCACGACTTACGCATCATCTGAAGATTTTGTGTTACAATTTCTTTGTGTCAAAGGAGCTGCCTATTGGCTTCTGGTGTCTAGCATAGCATAGAAAGGTAGGGAATTCGATGATATTGACAATGACTAACCTAGGCTTGTGAAAAAATACCCTCTCTAAATATGAGATCGGAATGTAAAATTTAAAAAATAGTCCTCATAGCACTAATCTCACTGGAGATAACAAAATAGTTGATAGAAAGAAATGGAGGATTGCATAATAGCAAAATCTACAACCATGAAAAGAGCATGGGTGAGAGTGGTACTTAATTGCTGTGTTTAGTCATTTTTTGTTGCTGTTGTTGTTGTTGTTTTGGTCACTGTGATAAAACACCCAGAGAAAACAACTTAAAAGATGAAAGTTTTATTTTTGTTCACTGTTTAAGAAGTTTCAGTCCATAGTCTGCTTCCTCCATTGTTTTTCAATATGCTGCGAGGCACACACACCAAGGCAGAAGGCCATGGTGGAGAAAGGCTGCTCACTTCATGGCAGCCAGGAAGGCCAAGGAGAGAAGTAAAGGGAGGGAGG
>RJWM01014567.1:0-50159 GCA_004363535.1 Dasyprocta punctata | reverse complement strand
AAAAAAAAAAAAAAAAAAAAAAAAAAACGGCATACTTGTAAGTATGCTATACCCAAATTTTAGAGAATGTCATGAAGAAAACTGCATTGTAGAGCACCTTACACACACACATACTCTTTTTATCTCCTATGCTATCCACCTCTGCTATTTGCCTCTCACTGCCCCTCAGCTCTAGAGAACTTCGGAAAAAGCAACTGTGCCACTTGTGCAAGGCCTTGGATTTAGAAAGGATTGGTTAGAAGAAGAAGACCTACATACAATGAGTTTCTTGGCGGAGTATCCCCAGAACCAGCAGGATGTGTGGAAGATGGGGCAGCATAAGATCACCAATGTGAATGGTCAGCCTAACTACATGAAGACCACGAATCTCTCCCTGGGGCTGTCAAGCTAAAACAGCAGCTGCCTTTTCTTGGCATCTGGGGCTCTGAACACGTAAGCTCTGCAGATCTCAACTTTTCTGTAAAAGGTGCTGGCGACAGTCTGAAGACAGACCAATCCACAGCTCATTACAAAAAATTGGTATCACTGCCAAAGGACACACTGAATGCATTTAAAAATGCAAAAAAAACCATAGTCCTCAAAATCCTGATTGACCTGTTCCAACTGTATCTGATTCATCCTTTCCAACTGCATCTGGATGCCAGGGCATGCCAGGTAAGGAAAAGGAATCACTTCAGGAAAGAAGCTACTTCCACAAAACTGGAAATCTTTCCATAAAGAAGAAAAATTGAAATGTTTGATTTCTTTCTTACCGGCCTCGCTGAAGCAACTCCCAGTGAGCTGGTCCAGTGGTCAAATTGAAAGCTCCAGGATACACCAAGAGCTGGCATCCTGAGGGAGTGAAAACCAAAGAACAGGGGGTGCAGATGAACACTCATCGACACCAGTCCACCAGTAAGGGCAAAATTCAAGCCTTTTCAAGCACAAACGATTTCAGCCTCATCAGCATCACCAGCACTAAGATATGGCTCTGAATTCGTTGAGACATAGACGTAAAACAGCCGAAAGAAAAGTAGGACTGATGCCTGACATCAGAACGTGTACCCTCACTTCGAAAAAGTGGAAAACTCTCATTCAAATTTCTCTAAGTGCCTGGTAAGCACAAGCTTGTGAGTTCGATTCCCAGTACCAAAAGGAAAAAAAACACCAAAAACTAAAAATTTCTCAGCATGATAAGGTCAGTGTTGTACAGCCAAGAATCATGTTTTGTGATTCTTTTCAACTAAAATTAAGGGCAGAGGAGTTGCTGTAGTGCTTACTGATAAGGCTCAACAGAGACTGTTGAACCCAGAGTTCGGAAACTCTACCTTCAGCTGAGCAGCCAGGTCAGAAGTAGCTTCAGAGGTCCAGTAAAGGCTCTACAAGTTCTCTTTCACTAATCCTTACACCACTTCTATAAGGAAGATAAAAACTACACTGCTGTAAAGATGGAATGATTTTTCCGAAGTACTACGCCAACCGAGGGGAAAATTTAGAGCCAGAAACCAGATCTGATTTGGCTCAGCTGGCTTTCCAGACACTCACGTGCTTTTCTCTTTCTGAACTAAAGTTATCACAGAGTGATCCCTGAGTGCTGAGATCCACAAGAGGGCAGGTCCTATCTTTGGTCCCACCGGGCTGCAAGGGACTCCGAACACAGTTAGCAGGAAGGGCTCGAAAGGTAGACTGGACATTTGAAAGCCTGGCTTCTGCTTAGCAACACAGCAAGTGTTAAATCAGAAGCCTTGGGCCGGGGGTTTAGCTCCGTGGCACAAACGCTTGCCTGGCAAGTGCGACGTTGTGAGTTTGGTCCCCGGTACCAAAAAAAAAAAAAAAAAATTAGAAGCCTCCTAAAACTTTACCATCCATATGCAGCACTAGTCTAAGAAGCCAGATAGGGGTGGAAGTGCTACACGTGGAGAGTGTAACACCCCAACTGTTTTGTACTTTTGTGCAAAATTTGGGCTGAGTTCCTTCTATCCCCACAGAAACCAGCCCAGAACCAAACTTCCAAATAATGATGTAACAGAACTGGGGCACTGCCTCACCTCTCTGTGCGTAGATTTGTGCAATCTCTGCAAAGCGCATGTCATAGCAGATGCCCAGGCCCACTCTGCAGTAAGCTGTTTCCAAACAGAAAAGCACAAATGAAAAGTTAAACTCTGTAGCATGGTGTGGTAGCATAAATCTTCCATGATTTAATGATCACAAAACAATGATATGTATAAACTAACACAGAACCCATAGATGGAGACAATTCAAAAGTCCTATTGGGACATCTTCTGACATAGGTATTATTTACATCATCAGATGAGAGATGAGAAATTCATTTCAACTGAATGCTCTTTATCTAGGTACACGGTTCAGTTGTGATCAAACAGGAAAACTCTGGAAGCTATCATGGGAGATTATGACGAAGGGGAAGAGTAAAACAACGTTAAACCCTTAATCCTCCATTTGGACCTAACTTTCCACATCTCTGATTATTCTCTGCCTTCCTCATTTCTGGTCTGTCAAACAGGTTATGTAAAAAAGGTGTAGAGAGACATAAAAGAAAAAGAAAGGAATACCTGCTCATCTTCCCTGGGATTACTAAAAGAGGCAAACTTATCTGGTACATACGGGTGTCAAATGTGGAGAAACTATCACCGGGACTCAATGTTTTAGATTCTTGAAATGTAATTTTCCCAGGAACATCAATGTCAAACAGATGGATCTGCATCACAAATAATTTATTTGGTTATTATCTTTTTTCCAAGCACAGTCCTTGGCAGTAATGGCAGACTTTCCATGGGTAGATATGGAAATGCCCTATAATCAACTGTACAAACATTACACCGAACCTGCTGATAACCCACCAACATGGCAGACATTTGATCACAGAAATTCCACCACAGAAAACTGGGAAAATGATGCTGTAGGTTTCATAATACTTTTTCAACATATTATATGCAAATCAATGTCCAAATTCTTTCTTTCTTTTCTTTTTTTTTTTTTTTTTTGCGGCACTGGGGATTGAACTCACAGTCTCGCGCTTGCCAGACAGGCGCTTAAGCTGGTGAACCAAACTCCCAGCCCCACTTTTTTGAGGCAGGGTCACACTATTTAGCTCAGGCTGGCCTCGAACTCACGTTGTAGCCCAAGCGAGCCTGGAACTCGCAATGCTCCACCTACCTCAGCCTCCCAAGTGCTGGGATTAAAGGCGTGCGCCACCACACCCGGCTATAGTCCAATTTCTTTTTTTTTATTTTTTTTTTTGCGGCACTGGGGATCAAACTCACAGGCTTGCACCTGCCAGACAGGTGCTTAAGCTGCTGAGCCAAACTTCCGGGCCTGGTTTTTTTGAGGCAGGGGGTCGCACTGTGTAGCTCAGGCAGGCCTTGAGCTCGCGCTGTAGCCCAAGCCAGCCTCGAACTCACAACGTTCCACCTACCTCAGCCTCCCGAGTGCTGGGATTAAAGGCGTGCGCCTATTGTCCAATTTCTTATGGGAAGTAATACACTGTTTTTAACTCACTATAAATCCTAAGTAAAGATTTCTCAGAATTAGAAGCAAGCTGACAAACTGGCAGAAGAGGCTTAGAATAAACAATATTTAAAAACTGGTAAACAGCCAGGCATAGTGGCACATGCCTGTAATCCCACACTTGGGAGGCTGAGGCAGGAGGATCACCACAAACTCAAAGCCAGCATGGACTACATAACAAGACCCTGTTTCAAAAAAAAAAAAAAAAAAAGAAGCCTGTAAAAACACATAAAATTTTGCAAGTCAAATTCATTACTGTATAAAAAGAATAATGTATCACTTTCTAATTTGATTTATTCAAAGAAAGCAAATGTGGTTTACCATTAGAAAAGCAACGTGATTTATCATAAAGTAAAACAGAGAATCACACAATTGTCTCAAGAAATATATACTAAGTATTTGGTAAATAATTGTGTGTGTGAGTCAGGCGTGGTGGTGCATGCCTGTAATCCCAGCACTCAGGAGACTGAGACAGGAGTTCCGGTCAGTCTGGGCTACAAAGTGAGTTCAAGGTCAGTCTGAACTGCATAGTGAAACCTTGTCTCAAAACAGACAAACCTCCCCCGAGCCAAAACAAAAACAAATAAACCTCTGTGTGTGTGTGCGTGTGTGGGTATGTGTGTTTTGCTGGAGATCAAATCAAGAACCTTACACATGCAAGGAAAGCATTCAATTACTGGGCTACATTCCTAGCTTACATGTGGCAAATTTCATTTTAAAACAACACAAGCCAGGCACAATGGCATATGCCTATAATCCCCAGCACTGGAGTGGGGGAGGGGCAGGGGAGAAGGGGGTCCTGAGGCAGAAGGATCACACGTTCAGGCTCAGCCTGGGCAATTCAGTGAGTTAGTGAGACCCTGTTTCAAAATAAAACATTCAGGCTGGGGATTTAGCTTAGCGGTATAAGCGCCTGCCTAGCAAGCATAAGGTTGAGTTCGATCCCCTGTTCCAAAATAAAACATGTTAAAAAAAAAAGATACTTAAACAAATTTCAAAAAAAACAAAACAGTCAACTCAACTCTATATCATCAAAAATATCTTGCAACAATGAAGACAAAGTAAAAATATATTCCTAAGCAAAAACAATTCACAGATAGCAGATCCTCACTACAAAAATGCTATTGGTAATCCTTCTTTTGAAAGAAAAGATATCAGATACAATAAGATCTTTAGGAAGAAAAGGAAAATACCTAAAATGGTAAATATCTGGATAAGTAAAAATTTTTTTCTTCTTACTTTAATGACTAGTGAAAATCACAAGCTACTGTTCTGAAAGATTTACAACATATGTATATGGAATCCATATGGTAACTACCGCATAAAGAACAAGGGATACCATAGACACAGGCAAGCACTTTCTGAACAGAACCCCAACACCAGAATAAACAGTACCAAGAATCTACAAGTCAGATAGTATCAATTTAAAGGCTTCTGCACAGCAGAGGAAACAACCAGCAGGCAGAAGAGACCACCTACAGAACGAGAAAAAAATTTTTGCCAGCTATTCCTTGGACAGAGGACTAATATCTAGAATATATAAAAACTCAAAAGAATTACACGCCCCCCCAAAATAAAAGACCAAATCCAAAACTGGGCAACTAAAACAAACAAACACTTTTCAAAAGAAGTACAAATGAGCCGGGCGTGGTGGCGCACACCTTTGATCCCAGCACTCGGGAGGCTGAGGTAGGAGGAGCGCTGTGAGTTCGAGGTCGGCTTGGGCTACAACGCGAGCGCAAGGCCGGCCTGAGCTACATAGTGCGACCCTGCCTCAAAAAACTAGGACTGGGAGTTTGGCTCAGTGGCTTAAGCGCCTGTCTGGCAGGCGTGAGGCTGTGAGTGCGATTCCTGGTGCCGCAAAAAAAAAAAAAAAAAAAAAAAAAAAAAAAAAAAAAAAAAAAAAAAAAAAAAAAAAGAAAGGCCAATAAATACATGAAAAAATGTTTGACATTGCTGGCCACTAGAGAAATGCAAATTCAAACAACACTGAGATTTCACCTTACTCCAGAAAGAATGGCCATCATTAAGAAATCAACCAGGGGGCGTAGTGGCACATGCCTGTAATCCCAGCACTCAGGAGGCACATGCCTATAATCCCAGCACTCAGGGGGACTGCTGTGAGTTCAAGGCCCACCTGAGCTATAAAGTGAGTTGGAAGGCCAGCCTGAACTGCATAGTAAGACCCTGTCTCAAAAAGACAATAAAAAAAAAAAAAATAAGAGAGAGAGAGAGAGATATCAACCAATAACAGATGCTGGCGAGACGGTAGAGAAAAAGGAACCCCTTTCTACTGCTGGGCTGGTGGTAGTATAAACTGGTATAAACAATATGGAAATCAATACGGAGACTCCTCAGAAAACTAAAACTAGAAATTCTATTTGACCAACCTATTCCCCTTCTAGGTATCTTACAAAAAAAGTTAAAGGCACCATATTACAGTACTACATGTGTACCATGTTTATAGCAGCACAATTCGTAATAATTAAATCTTGGAAATGGCCTATATGTCCATCAACAAATGAATGTATAAAGATATGGTATTTATATGCAACTTAATAAAGTTTATACTTTATCAAAAAGGACAAACTTCAGTCATTTGTAAGGAAATGGATACACCTTGAGACTATAATGTGAAGTGAAATAAATCATACACACAAGCTTAATGTTATCCCAAAATATAAATAAAAGACATATAATAGGAAGTAGGGAAATAAATCTTTTTCAAATGAGCTGCAACTGTTCTTTTTTTTGTTTTTGTTTTTTTGTTTTGGGACCAGGGATTGAACTCCAGACCTTGCGTTTATCAAGCAAGCACTTGAACCACTGAGCTAAATCCCCAGCCCTCTTTTCCAAATGAGAAGGAGATCAAGAGATGGAGGGACAGAGGGGAGGGAAAGAGGATGAAAAGGAATTGAGATGTGCTATGTACATGGACCAGCTCCCCATGAGGAATGTATGCATTATGCACTGCACACATGAACTAGTAAAAAATAAAAATAGACAAAACAAATGATAGGGAAGAGGAAATGGACCTATATTATTTCAAGTTTTTAAAATTTCACATGAAGTGATAAGCAGACTGTGATAAGGATGCAAAGATATATATCATAATTTCCAGGGCAACAAATGAATAAAAGAAGAAAGACAAAAAGCATGGCTGGGAGTATAGCTCAGTGGTAGAGGTATAGTTTGCAGCATGAGGACCTGGATTCAATATTCAACACCAAAATAAAAACAGAAAAGAGAAACAAAGGGGGAAATAAAATATCTACCACATCAATAATCACATTACATATAAATAGATGAGCCCCTCCCATTAAAAGGCAGAAACTGTCAATATGCATAAAAAAGACACAACTCTATGCTGTCAGCCTTTAAAATGCATATATACACGTTGAAAATAAATGCTCTAACATGTATGAGGCAAACAATAAGAAGCAAAAAGTGACCACAGTATTAGCAGAGATAAAATCAAAATGAAGCAAAAAAAAGATAAGAAAAAAAGAGACATCTCATAATGATAAAAAGATCAATTCATAGGAAAATTTAACAATCCTAAATGTGCATGCATTTAATACTGCAAAGATGTGACCTCGCCCCATTCAATGAATTCCTTTTAAAAAATTTCTGTAGCTTGTTCCTTTGCACAAAATGACAGGATGAGTCATCTGTGTTTACACAAAAATGCCAAGTACAGGTAGCCAAGAATAGCCACTTGTACCGACACTGTAAAAGAGGTAGTAGGGGACATCGAAGCAAATTCTTATGAGGAAATGAACTTATGTATTCCCTACTTACTTTTCTGTGTTTTACTAGTAAAGTTCCATCAGGCCCAAACACAGGACAGGTGTTATATAATTTCCCAGCATCCTCCTCAGGGATGGAGCCTTTCATTGCAAAAAGAAATAGGCACATGAAACAGTATTAATAAAAAGGAATAATGATTTTCAGATAACTGAGTAAAGGACTGATAAATTGTCCTTTGGGTCTAATAAAGTTTATTCTTTCAAGTGTTATTAAGCACTTGTTCTTCCTGAATATGATCTTTCAAAGATAAACGACAAAGTGTAGATGAAATACAATTAATCAGATGCCAATGACAGATTTAAAAAATAACCAAACTATTCCTGAAATTCAGACATCTTGAGCAACACATAATACGTAACATTAGAGAAAAATAAATAATTCCTTGTTGCTACAGTTAAATTTACCAGGCCCTGCAACAACACTGTATTCCAAAAGGTCTCAAGATGAGACTTAAGTCACAGGCTCTTCATTGTTGAATGTAATTCTAGCTCTATGCTTCTTGTTTTATCTATTACTTTCTAATCCTTAATATGTCATAACACAAAGATTAATTTGCTTGCTGTATCTATTAAACAGTTTTAGACTTTTTTTTTTTTGCTGCTGTTTTGTTTTGCTTTTTTTCTTTTGAGACAGGTTCCTGCTATGTAGTTCAGGCTGGCCTTGAAGTCACTTTGTAGCCCAGAATGACCACAAATTCATGGTAATCCTCCTGCCTCAACTTTCCAAGTGCTGAGATCACAGATGTGCAACACCCCCCCACACACACTAGTATGCTTAATTTTATTTTAGCAAATAGATGGGCTCACTTCAGCAGCACATATATTAAAATATTTTACCAAGTAGAATGTTTTCTGTTTTTTGGGGTTTTTTTTTTGCAGCACTGGGGATGGAACTCACAACCTTGCACCTGCCAGACAGGCACTTAAACCACCAAGCCAAATTCCCAGCCCTAGTTTTTTGAGGCAGGGTTGCACTATCTAGCTCAGGCGGGCCTTGCACTCGTGTTATAGCCCAAGCCAGCCTCAAACTCACAACGCTCCTCCTACCTCAGCATCCTGAGTACTGTGATTAAAGGTGTGCACCACCACACCCGGCTCCCAAGTAGAATGCTTTAAAATGTATTTCAAAAACACATACAAAAAGCTATCTGTATGCATGTGGTCGCTATGAAAAAATTTTCTCAATACTGTATAACAAAAGACACGATTTCTCTTTCCCCATTTCTACTTGATCTTGTACTCCTATTTTTTCTCCAGAAAAAAATCATCAGTGTCATTTGGTGTCATTCTATAGTACTCAATATGCCTTTACATATATAACTACATATAAAAGTCATACTTATCTTTTGTGTGGGGGATAAATTTGAATGGGCATACTCTGCTCATAATCACATTGAACATGTTTTTTCCCTCTTATTCAATGTGTCTTAAGCTTTTCCCACATTACTAGATATAAATATACTTTGCCCTTTCAAGGGTTGAATTGTATTCCACAGTTTAAATGTAACAAAGATTATCAAATGTTTTTAAGAATGTTATATCACACAGAAAGAAGTTACCTCCAATGAGATATAGGCTGCACTCTTTTGCTACTTCAGAAAGCTTCTGTGTGGATTCACCAGGAATTTTCTCCGCATATTCAGGAAAATATTTTGTGCCATATGGAGAATTAAAACATTCCTAGAACATTAACAGAGAAAAAGGAGAAAAAAAAAAAAAAACACTGAAACATTCACCCCATTTGTAGTTCTGCTGAAAACCAGAGAGCTGTTATTTTTAGTTCTGCTTTTACAGGAACCAGAACACAGCAAAGAAAAACCCTAAAGCTAAAGCTAAAGAGCCTGTGGCCAAAGGCAGAACAGGCAACGTCCTCAGGTGGGTCTAGGGGCTCAATTCATGAGCTCTATCACATCCTAGTCGCCCTGGCAAAAGGCTACACTTACCTCTGACTCATGTTTGCAGAAAGAGCCCCCAACCTTAGGCACCTAAGCCACACTACACATCAGATTTACTCCATGACTTTGGGTTTTGAGATGAATTCTTCTTGAGTAAAAAATGATACTGCTATCTTTGTAAATCTATAAAACTTGCCTATAAAAAATACAAAAGCTTTGAAAGCCATAAGGATTATGGACATTTCTTCACATACAAAGAAGCTGTTTTTGCATTTCCCTTTGGCACTATCACTCTAATCTCACAAACTTTTTTTTTTTTTTTTTTTTTTTGTGACACCGGGGATCAAACTCACAACCTTGCACCTGCCAGGGTAGGTGCTTAAGCCACTGAGCCAAAATCCCGGCCCTGGTTTTTTGAGGCAGGGTCACACTGTGTAGCTCAGGCCGGCCTTGTGCTTGAGTTGTAGTCCAAGTTGGCCTCGAATTCACAAGGCTCCTCCTACCTCAGCCTCCCGAGTGCTGGGATTAAAGGCATGCGCCACCACACCCGGCTTGAATCCAATGATCTTAAAAACTTGTAACCATGTTCATACATCCTATGACAAAGAACTCTGCTAAGGTCTCTGTGATAGACAAAGACGAACATGGAACAATCCTGGGGCTCCGAAAGAAACTGCAGAACCTAGAACACAAGACAACCAGAAGTAACAAACAATTCTGCTAGGTCTACAGGACCTAGAAAGGCATGAATACTGTACTTACAGGCAGAGAAACTATTTTGGCTCCTTGCTTTGCTGCCTCCCGAACAAAATTACAAGCTCGACTGACATTATCTGATTTGATGGAAGAAACCTGAAGCTGGATGAGGGCCAAGCGGAAAGCTGAGGACAAACACAAAAGAAAATAGTTGTTAGAAGACCTGACCACTAAATTTAGATGGAGCCATGCTCTCCAACAGACAGCATCTGGCACTGTCTGGAGATACCTATGATGCCACAACTACCAACAATCTAATGGACAGATCGGATTATCTACACTTAGAAAACTTGGGCTCTTGATGAAAGGCTCTTTGGTTCAAGGTTAAACCTGTTAAGCATGAAAATATAAATGGCCTATTTTTTAGTTTATCCTAAATGCAGAGAGAAAAGCAAATTGGAGCTCTTTTCCTGAATGTAGCTTGTCTGTTTTGTATTGGAGATTGAACCTAGGGCCTTCCTAACAATTTTATTTTCTTATTTTGAGGCAGGGTATCATAAAGTTGCTAAATTGCCCATGCTGAGCTGGAACTTGCAACCCGCCTGCCAAGTTTCCCAGAATGCTGCAGGCAAACAAGAAGCAAAAGCTGACATTATCTAGGGACAAACGGTACTTTGAGCTGGCATCAGAACATCGTCGTACAAACCCACTAAAGATCTTCCCTGTCCCTGAGAAACTGGGCTTTCTCTGCTTCTGAGGAGGGACACATACCGTGGCTAAATTAGTGGTTCCCCTTCAACCTAACCAGGTTTGGAACTTGGGGACATTCTGCAAATCACCCACCCTGCATGGTGCTGCAGCAGGGAAATCCCTCCACCGGGGACATCCATACTGAGGATGAGACACTAGACACTTCATTTCCTCATCTGTAAAATGAAGACTAAATGGGTTTTGCCATCCCTGGTTGCCCTGGTAGTCGTTACAGTCTCACAGTGAAACATACAACAGGAGGAAAAATATAAAATACCTTCACAGAAGGGGCTAATATGGGGACACAGTCAAAGGAATATACCAGGTCCTTCAAACACATAAATATTATAGATAAGGAAATTAGACTTACGGGGACGGGGGGCACAAAATTTCTAAAAAAATGACACAGCAAAAGTCAAACCAAACTCTGGGACTGTTGACGTGAGACCGGTAGAATCATGTAGGTAGTGTTGTGTGAGGGTCGATAGCAATAAGGGCCACGAAACTTCAAAATCCCATACACAACCCACAACACCCCACCAGCGGGTCAGCTGCGAGGCAGGGCGCGAGCCAGCGTGGCCTGGAGGCCTGACGCGTTCGCCGTGTCTCCGTCTCCGGGAACTCGGAGACCGAGGAGCGCGCCGGGCTGCCCTTCACCACCACGGCCCACCGCCCGACGCGACACCTGGCACCCGAAGGCCGCGGGCCATAGGGGCTAGGTGCGCTGATCCGCCGGCGGCGCAGCAGACTTTCCTCTGGCCGCTTGCAGCGTGCACCGCGCCAAACAGCCCAGCCACTTACACGCCATCATCTCCACGGAAGGACATCCGCACGCAGGCCGCCAGCGCGCAGGGGCGGGGCCGCGACGCTGACGCGCGAGGGGCGGGGCCTGGAGAGCCAGGGGCGGGTCCGCTTCTCCGGAGGCTCCGCCCCCTGCAGGCCCAGGGCCAGCGAGGGGTGAATGTACCTTCTTGCGTGCTCAGACTTCTGTTGTTTTGAAGGTGGCAGTATTTTTGCATCGTTCGGAATAGACCCCAGGGCCTTGGACATGCTATGCGCTGTACTACTATGTCACATCCCTGCCTCAAACACCCGTTAAAGACCAGTTGTTCATGACAGGGCAGCCTATTACGCAAAAGGATTAGTTGCAAAGCAGCTGGAAAGGAAGATTGCTTCCCAAGAGAAAGGAGCAAGGCGGGGCCTGTCTAAATCGTGGCCTTATGTGTTGGCCGATTGTTGACTTCCTATTGGTTGGATCACCTCTCTGTCCAGGGTAACCCCGCAGGTTGACTGACTTGAGCCTTGTGAACAAAATCTCTGGCAGGAATGGAAGGGCACTGGTTAATTTAGGCATGCTGGAAGTTGGTGGGATCTGCATAAAGGGGAAAAGAGATGCTGAAGATTCAAATACAGTATTCTCAAGAAATCACCCTGAAAATACTGAAATCTACTTGCTAGTCTTCTGTTTCAGCATTTTGGCACTTCACTGTCCCAAAACAATCAGAGCTCAGTTATCTGAAATTAAATGTGTCATCTCCAAAACAGCCTCTGCTCAAAGCCCTTTTACCCTTGCTTACCACCATTATGCCTGGTTTTCCAGTTTCTCCTACTCCCTAACCCTCCAAAAAAGGGAAATCAAAGCCACTTCTATGTGTTTCAAATCTCATCCCCCCCACCTATGGTTAGGGATAGGACCCTTTTCACTCTCTCCCATGAAACATCTCTACCTTATTTTCCACCACCACCATCCACAGCTAGATCTTCTTGGGGAGACTGCTACAGACACTTCATAGAAACTGGTCTCCTGTCAGCATTCCTCCAATCACTCCTTCATAGAATTAGGTAAGTTAGTCTTGGGGAATACAAGCTTTGATTTCAGGGGTGAGGTGGATACACAGATAAGGTAACTGAAAATCAGAAGAAATAATTGCAATCATTTGCACAGAAACAAATGATAAAATCCAAGGAGAAAATATACTACCGAAAGCAAAGGATTGAACTTGGAAATTATCATATTGCGTTAGAGCTTTTTACAAGGAACAAGGAGCCTACATGTGTATCTCTTTAAACATACACATACCTGCATAGAGTTGTATTTAAATTTCTAGTGCCATTATCCATAAATCAGAATATCTGAGTTCAGAATTTTGTTGGCAGATGATGTGACTTTGGACAAGTCATTTAATGTAGACAGTGCAGATCACTTAACATTCCCACTAGACAGGAACCTATAAAGCTGCCAATTTAAAGCCGAGTGTGGTGGCGCAGGCCTTTAATCCCAGCACTGGGCAGGCTGAGGTAGGCGGAGCGTTGTGAGTTAGAGGTCAGCTTGGGTTACAACATGAGCGAGGCCGGCCTGAACTGCATAGTGCGACCCTGTCTCAAAAAACTATGGCCGGGAGTTTGGCTCAGCGGCTTACGTGCCTGCCTGACAGGCGTGGTGTTGTGAGTTTGATCCCCAGTGCCACAAAAAACAAACAAAAAAACGCTGCCAATCTAAGAGAAAACAAAAAACAAAGCAAAAACAAAACAAAAAAAACCAGGGACTGTGGGGAAGAGACTAAGAAGTCACCAAGAAGCAAGCCCTCCCTGTGAAATAGTGCCATGTGTGGGCCACTGCAGGGACAGCCAGACCCCAGCCTTTTCCTGTAAGTCACCGCCATTCACAGACTGCTGGGGAAGAGAACAAGAAGTCAACAAGAAGCAACCCTCCCTGTGAATTGGCACCATGTGTGGGTGCTTGGGGGAGAGCCAGATGCTAGGCCCTTGCAGCATGCAGGGTGGGAAACAAGAAGGCCTCCCCGCCCAATGCTGTAAGTGACCAGTTGATCCAGAGAAACACAGGCTGGATCATGGCTATTTAGGTGGAATACAATTTAATGCTTGTAGTGTTTAGTGTTTCACTGACTTTGCAGGTCTAAAGCCACTAGTCTGATCATCGATTCAGAAGATAACAATACAGTTCCAAGAAAAAACAGTGCAAAAACAGAAGCTATGACAATGAACTCTGGAAGTAGTAGCAGTACTACTCACCAAATGCATGATTTTGTAAGTTACTGTGCCTTTACTGTTGATCCATACACTAGAGATAATAGCACATGCACTGTAAGTTTCTTCTGATGATTATAAAACAATGTAAATACTTACTGGGGCTGGGAATCTAGCTAGTGGTGGAGTACTTACCTCACATGCTCAAGGTCCTGGGTTTCATTCCCACCACCTCCACAAAATGACAAAAACAAACCCACGTGACATGGAGTGTGAAATTGATGTTATTCATTAGAAGGCCAAATTATGGAAAAATCTCATTTTTAAATGTTGCTATTTCAACTGCAAAACTTGCATGGCCATATGAAATGTCATTGTCAGCTATAAATCACCAGTTTACAATCTCTGTTGTCCTTGTTTTCATTCCTCTGTTCAGCAAGTAAAGAATGAGCTCTACTCCATGTTAGGCACTGCTATAAGCACTGAGTATGCAGCAAAATACCTTGTACTCATCAAAAAATAGGACAGTATGAATTTTTTAACTATTCTACCTTTTCACAAATTAGTTCAATCAAATTAGAAATGTGAAAACACCTCATGTGAGAAACTGATGGTAAAGACCAAAATAGATATTTGAAAATAGGAAAAAAATGTTCAAATAGGAAGAGAACAAGGGAGGGGTGAAGGGAAGGAAGAGAAAGGCAAAAAAGAGAACAGAAGGAAAAAATGAAAACAAACCTTTTGTAAATGAGGAGCAGGATTGACGCAACAGAAGGGAAATGGGGAATGAAAGAAGAATCAAGATATATTCTGCACAGGTACAAATTCCCTATGTACATGATCATTACATGTCAAAAGTATACTAATAACACTTTTTAAAAAATTCTACACCAGACATGGTGGTGCATGCCTGTAATTCCAGCACTCAGGATGCTGAGGCATGGGGACTGCCAGGAGTTTGAGACTAGCCCAGGCTACATGAGTTTAAGGTCCATCAGAACTACTTCTCAAAAACAAATAGACAAATAACCATGAAAAAACATACATCGTAAATCCATTTAATGTCATCAAATTGCAAACTTTAAAATTAGAGTCAAGCATGGTATACATACTTTTAACCCCAGCATTCTGGGAGGCTGAGGCAGGTGGATCACAAAGTCATGTTCAGCCCGGGCAGTTTACCAACTTAGACCCTGGTTTAAAAATTTTAAAAAGAAAGAAAGTTCCAATAGGATGCTAACATCCATATACAAAATTAAATTATATTTTTATGTATATATGGTGGTGTTATGATTCAGATCTAAAATGTGGAAGTGGGTTCTGGAGGGAGATGAGGTCATGGAAGTGTGACTAGGTAAAGTATATTCTTTTCTCTTTTCATTTCCTGGCTGCCATAGGCTGAACAGCTTTTATTCTGCTATGCCCTTTTACCATGCTGTTTCTGACTAGGTCTCAGCACTCCATAGGCTGAGGCACGAAGATCATTGCAAGTTTAAGACCAGCCTGGGTTACAAAGTAAGCTCAAGTCCAGCCTGAACTACACAGCAAGACCCTGTCTCAAAAAGGCAATCAACCAATCAATCAATCAATAGCAGGTGGGGCCAGAGATTTAGCTCAGTGGTGTGCCTGCCTGGCAAGCACGAGGTGGTGAGTTCGATCCCCAGTACCCCCCCCCCCAAAATCAATAGTAGGTGTCAGATATTTTGTTCCAGTGACAGGAAATTGACTGACAGCACCCAACAGTGATGTCACTGTTGTGACTGTTACCTGATCATGTGATTCAGAAGCCTTTGGAACTGGTTTGTGGAAAGAGTTTGAAAGAGTTTGGATATACAGGATAGAGAAGCAGCCCTAAAATGTAAGCAGAACTTGATGGGCAATTTTGGTCAGAGTGGTGAGCCTAGCCAGAATGGTGGTAGGAATGTGCACAGTAAAGGCCAGGCTTATGAGGTTGCAGTGGGAATATGGACTCTACTGGAAACTGAACTACAGGCCATGCATATTACATTCTGGCAAATAATTAACCTATATTTTGTTCATGTCCTAAGACTTTGTGTGAGGCTGAATTTAAAGGTGGCAAATGGAGGAAATTTCAAGGCAGCCCAATATTCAGGTTGCAGCATGGATACTGATGATGGATTTCGCCCATATTTACAGTGAGAACCAAGAGCAAAAGCAGACTCCAAATGATGTGAAGCTTGACCAGAAAGGAAGTGCCTATAAAGTTGGGGGAAAGGAGACTATGGTTGTTGAAAAGATTAGCACTAAAAAGAAGCCCAATACTTTGGATCAAGACAATATGAAACATCCCAGTGGCAAAAATGATTGTTATATCAGCGTAAATTTATCATCCTACCAGGAAACATGTTATCAGTGGTGAGCAAGTGGAATCATTCTACAAAGATAGTTAATATTATACCTTAATGAGCAATTACAATTTCTAAGGTGTACTGAGTAAACAGGGAACACTTACTCCCTTTTTTACTCAGTCTTAACTAATCTTCTAACTTTGGTGTTATTTCAGATGAGGAAAAATGAAGTTCACAGAGGATAAGTAGTTCAAGGTAATAATTTACCAACTGTGGACTTCAATATCATTTGGGTTTTTTTTTTGTTTGTTTAAAGAAATATCTATGTTACCCAGGCAGATTCTAACTACTGGGCTCAAGCAATCCCCTTGCCTCAGTCTCCTGAGTAGCTGGAACTATGGGTGTGTGCTACTTTATCCAGTTTATATTATTAATTTTTAGGTTTTTTTTCCCTTGGCACCGGGGATCAAACTCACAACCCCGCACCTGCCAGGCAGGCACTTACGCCACTGAGCTAAATCCCCAGCATAATTTTTAAACTATCTCTTTTCCTCATTTCTTAATGAACAGAAACAGGAATCTAATAGAAACATGAAATCTAAATATCTCAATTTGAAATCTAATAGAAACATGAAATCTAAATATCTCAATTTCAACTTTCTAATTTTGTATCATCTAGACATTTACAAATGGAAAGAAAAAAAGAGACACTGTCTTTAAGAACATTTTGAGCAAACTGTACCAGTTTATTTACAACTGTAATATATAAACAGTAACACAAACATCTTTACATTAATATTATGAAAAGCCCCATGGCTGAAAAGGGCAAAAAATGAGACTTCAAGACATTTCTAAAGGGGACGCCAAGAAAAAGGGAAAATTGCAAAACAACAGTTTTGGGGAAGAGTTATAGATATCAAGTATTGCACTAGGTGCAATTTCATGCAAATGTCTTCAACCACTCGAACTGCTTTTATTTAGATAGCAGAATAAAATTTCTCAAACTATGCTCCTTTTATTCACTTGATTTCTGTTAAGTAAATTGAAGTATTGGTTATTCACAGGGTACATCTAGGTATCTCTATCAACCTCTCAGAGATAACCTGTAGCATTTTAGGACCTGGCAGACTGTATTTGCTATTTCTCACAAAGATATTTAAAATATCACATGGCCCCCAAAGTGTTTTTGGATTTCTTACTACTTAACATGGGCCACGGTAAATTAAGCTTAGAAAACTGTAAAATAAAGCAGATCACTTCAGTTTTGTCACATGAAGAAAATAAAAAGTCTCCAAGTGATGAAACTTTAATGGAAGACAAATCAAAAGAACAGAAAGATATATCAGAAAGTGGTATAAAAACAGTTGAAATTCATACAGCCCCCTGCTTATGTGGTTTTTATTTAACTGGATATTAGCGTGGTCACAGAACATCAGGTGAATCAATGTGAGCTCAACATTTGTATTGAAATAAGCTAAATTAAATAACCTACTTGTAATAAAAGTAACATCATACAGTTTTGTCCCCAAAATGCTAATTTTAATCTTAACATGCCTGCCTACTCATTTTAATGCTTTCAACTCCCCCTTAGAAATGATTAGGATGAAATTTAGTATTCCTGAAGCACTTAGTATTCAAGTAATTACCTAGTGGAGCAAAGATGACTTAGTAACTGATGGCTGAATATTTCACTAGTTGAACTGTACTGAGTTGGCTGGAATCTTCATTAAAAAGACTGCATTCATTTTAACAACAGAAACAATGTAGTAATTATTAACCTTAGTTTTTTAGTTTCTGGTATTGCTCAGTGGGTAGAACTAAATGAGCAATAAGTCTCTTCAACCAACTCTTATCTCTAATTTTCAGTGAAGACATTGCAAATATATGTGCACGGTTGCTTTAAAACCTGAAAAGAGATCCAGGTTCCCTTAAAACAGCTCTTCAAAACAGAACTGCATTCTGTACCCTTTGTCCATAAGGGCACAAGGACAATTTCTTCGAAGTCACTTAATAACTGATTCTTTGTAATAAATCATTTTATAAAACTGAAAATGCAAAAGAAGTTTTAAAAAAAGTTTAACCATCCAGAAATTGATTGTAATAATTTACACTCAGAACCACCACTCAAGCACCCCCATAAGCAAATGAAAGGTCTCTGGTTAGTATTCAGTCAGTAAATATATGTTCATGTTTCTCTTGGTTATGTTAATTTCACTTAAGGAATTTTCTTTTATATTAACTTTCCAATGCATCCAAAACTTTCATGATCTGTTGTTTTATGGCTCTGGTAGCATCCCCTGCATTTGGAATCAAATACCTATGGAAGAGAAAAAAATTAATGTAGTACTTTTCCTTCAGAACTCAGCTGAGATCTCACCTTTGATGGGAAGCTTCCCCTGACTCATAAAGCCAAGAGACATCTCCTCCTGCGTACTTCCCATAACTTACTTCGAAAGATACACCACAGCTTATTTTAAAAGAAAATACGAACATAAAAGCAATGTGATTTTGCACATAATGCAAAGCCAAAATTCTCTACTATTAAATACACATAATAACAAAACACAAGGCAACCAAACACAATTGGTGCCCACCAGATATAACTTAATCAGCTACAAAATCTTTTGATGATTTCTAATTCCAAATGACAATTTCTATACTTAACAGTTTGATCTTAAGCAAGTAACTTAAATTCCCTAAAAACAGATTCACATATGTATAATAAGCACAGTTACCCCAATTTTATAGTTACGTACACTAAAAAATGTCATAGGATCTGAAATATTTTTAAAAGTGAAATGCATAATTACTACTATACATGAGTCATAATTCAAACATCTTTTTTAGGATTAACTGACAGATTCTAAAATTATATACTCTTTGGCCTAGGGAGAAAAATTGAATGAGTTTGTAAATACGGATTTTTTTTTTTTTTTGGACACAGGATCGCACTGTAGTTCTGGTTCACCTTGGACTCACTATGTAGCCCAGGCTGGCCTTGAACTTGTGGTGATCCTCCTGCCTCAGTCTCCACCACCACAACCAGCATGGATTTTTAAAAAGGTCTACTGAAAGTATATTAACAGTGAAACTGGAAGCAATCTAAATTCCAATCAACAGGAGACTGCTCAAATCAATTTCCTGAGAATATCCATATAAGAGAGTATCACTCACCACAAAGGATTTGTTAAAATGTAAATATATTCATATTTTTTAAAAATCAGAATACAAAAGGGCTGTATTTGATATATTTAGGTTTTAATATTTGTATATATATTACATAGAAAGATATCTAGAAAGGTATTCACCGATGTGTTAATATGATAGGATTTAGAGAACATGTACTTTATATTTTTCTGACTATTTTTAGAGGATGAATATATTATCTATTATTAAAGATATTTTTAAATAGGATATACAATTATTACTCAAGAAATTATTTTTAAAAAAGCAGATACTACCTTCTTTGAATGAGATACATATAACAGTGTAGAATCATGACATTTGCTACTTACTGCCTGTCAGTACTAAGAAAGAACTGAATTAATTATGCCTTCCAAATGAGGCTGATTAAAACTGCTCAGACATTACCTTAAGAACTCCCATAAAAGCCGGACGTGGTGGCGCACGCCTTAAATCCCAGCACTTGGGGAGGCTGAGATAGGAGAAGCATTGTGAGTTCGAGGCCAGCTTGGGCTACAACGCGATCACAAGGCCGGCCTAAGCTACACAGTGTGACCCTGCCTCAAAAAACCAGAGCTGGGAGTTTGGCTCAGTGGCTTAAGTGCCTGTCTGACGAGCGTGAGGTTGTGAGTTCAATCCCTGGTGCCGCCAAAAAAAAAAAAAAAAAAAAAAAAAAAAAAAAAAAAAAAAAAAAAAAAAAAAAAAAAAAAAAAAAAAAAAAAAAAAAAAAAAAAAAAAAAAAAAAAAAAAAAAAAAAAAAAAAAAAAAAAAAAAAAAAAAAAAAAAAAAAAAAAAAAAAAAAAAAAGAACTCCCATAAATAAATGCAATCTCAAATCTCACTAGGAGAACAATGTTAACTGATGAAAAGTAGAATAAACCACAGATCAGGACTGATGAATGCTAAATTTGATTCTATCACAAGCCGAGTGTCAAAATCTGAGAAATCAGTCAACCTCTTTGGGCTTTACAATTAGATCTACAGACTAAAGATGGCTTAGTTTCAAGATCAGTGTGGTTTATAGCTCTTGTGTCCAGTCTATGGAGTTTTTATTATTGGTACACAGTGAGATACGGGGGTGCTTGTTTGTAGTAGATTGTAAATTACACACTGAGTATCCATCATCTAAAATGCTTGAAACCGTAAGTGTTTTAAGATTTTTTGATTGTGCAATATCTGCATATACATAACAAAACATCTCTATGATGGGGCCCAAATCTGAGTACAAAATTCATCTCTCTATATATTTTTTTGGTACTAGGGATGAATCTCACAACCTCACGCTTGCCAGGGGGCACTTACACCACTGAACTAAACCCCTGGCTCACCTACATTTTATATAAGCCTCAGACATACAGACTGAAAGTAATTTTATATATTTTAAATAATTTAGTGCATAAAACAAAATTTCATGACAAAAAAATTACCACTTGTGGAAAAACACCAGCACTCACAATATTTTGGATTTTGGAGCATTTTGCATTTGAAATTTTCAGAACAGGGATGCTCAACCTATATTCTATCACCCACCACATTGCTCAGGTCATGGATAATATGTGAAAATAATGGGGCTTTTTGTTCTGTTTTTCTCAGTACTGGGCACTGAACCTACAGCCTTGCACATACTAAAGAAGTTCTTTACTACTGAGTTACACTCCCAACCCCAAAAGAATTTTTTGATGTACAAAAAACAAGAACACTGATTTACATTCTAAGACAAACTTCTTCTTTTATTGCAAACCAACATGTAGTACAGCACTGGAATAGATTCTCTTTGTGTTAAAAAAGTCTATGAAATTAAAGGTGGGCATAGTATTACATGTCTGTAATCATAGTTGTTCAGAGAAGGCTAAGGCAGAAAAATCAAAAGCTTAAGCCTAGTCTTTGCAAGTTAGTGAGACCTCATCAAAAAGAATAGATGAATGGAAGGGAGGGAGGGAGAGAAATAGGGTTGGGGATGTAACACAGTGCAAAGTTCATTTCCCAGTACTGTGTGGGCAAAGGGGAGGAAATTATGAAATTAGCTATGACGCTTACTGAAATTATATACTAATGGCTAAACCACATATGACTAAGGATTGGGGAGAAGAAGATACCAAGGAATAATATAAAAGTGATTCAAATATCCTATTTTACCATCCATTCCCTAAAACAGAGAAACAAAATGTGCTTAATAATGACTTGCAATAATTCAGATAGCATTATCCTAAGAAATAGCTTACCTTTCAATAGCCAAGATTTCTATTCCTGAAGCACTGCTATTTCCATATTTGAAGGTAATTAGTTCAGGATGCTTTTTTTTGGATGTGATTTTAACTACAGAATTCAGTGCTTGTCGAGACTGTATATAAGCCAATCCTTTTCGTGAAAGAATCTCCCTTAAACAGTACATATGTGTTGCAGTAACCAACAGGTGACTTGAGAGAAAAAAGAGCATTAAGAGAAAAAAAATACTGTATTAAATGTAATTCAAAAGAGGTGTTTCTTCAATAACCCCAATTATAAAAAATGTTCATCTCTAAATGAAATTACTTTTGAATTAAATAATATAAAAAAGATAATCTACAAGTAAACTATATAATAGCTTTTAACTCATTTAATTATATGCAAAGTTAATGTTTTATTAACATAAATATAAAAGACATAATACTCTGTAAACGCAACACATAAATTATTATTATTATTTTTTTTTTGCGGCACCGGGGATTGAACTCACAACCTCGCACCTGCCTGACAGGCGCGTAAGCCGCTGAGCCAAACTCCCGGCCCTGGTTTTTTGAGGCAGGGTCGCACTGTGTAGCTCAGGCCGGCCTTGCGCTCGCGTTGTAGCCCAAGCGGGCCTCAAACTCACAACGCTCCTCCTACCTCAGCCTCCCGTGTGCTGGGATTAAAGACATGTGCCACCATGCCCGGCTAGCACATAAATTATTAAAACAGTAATTTCACCTATATTCAAAACTGTTCTGAGTCAACACACCATAGTCTTATCTAACATCAAAGACCATTAGGCAATAGTTGGGCTTCCTTACATACTTTATACATATTCTGTGACTGGATCTAAACACAAAATGACCACAGAATTATTAACACATTCCTTGTATCTCAACTCATTTTAATATAATGGTAATAGGCTCATAATAAGACAATATCAATAAGACAAGAATCAGACAAATTCAGAATATGGAACAATCTGTAGGACAATTCGGGTGCACTCAAGGATTTATTCACCATGACTAGAAAGAGCAAGTGAGAGGGAAGGGCAAAGTACCACAGTATAGTGAGTGAGAACGAAGACACAAACATGCAATGTTTGAACTACAACTGGATTTTAGATGCAGAAGCAAACAGGGTATAAAATATAATTTGAGGATACTCTTAAAGCTCTGAGTATGATCTGTATGTTGAGTGGTACTAGTTTTTTGTTTTGGGTACCAGGAATCAAACTCAGGGCACCTTGCACTTGTCAGGCAGGTGCTGTGCCACTAAGCTATATCCCCAGCAGTACCAGTTTTTTAAACGCTTTACTTGGGGTAATGGTACCGGAATTGTGAAGAATGTACTTATTCTTGGGATATTTATGCTGAATAATTTAAGTGTGAAGTGTCACATCTATAAACTTTTTGGGATAGTTTGACAACTACAGGTGCATGTGTATGTACCTGTATGTGTACATACACAAATAGAATGGTGGAATAGTATTAATAGCAAGTGAATCTAGGTTTTTTTTTTTTTTTGCGGCACTGGGGATTGAACTCACAACCTCGCACCTGCCTGACAGGCGCGTAAGCCACTGAGCCAAACTCCCGGTCCTGGTTTTTTGAGGCAGGGTCACACTGTGTAGCTCAGCCCGGCCTAGCGCTCGCGTTGTAGCCCAAGCTGGACTCGAACTCACAACGCTCCTCCTACCTCAGCCTCCCGAGTGCTGGGATTAAAGGCGTGCGCCACCACGCCCGGCTGAATCTAGGTTATTTTAGAGGTGTTCAATGTACTATTTTCAAGATAAAAATTACACAAATATTTAAAAAATCATGATGCAATACAAGATGACCAAAGAAAATTGTATCTTCTTTTACTTGTATACATAATAAAAGGTCTTTTGCAATTCAGTTTTACATTATTAACTTCAACAAATTCAATTATACTCCTAAAGACATCTTTAAAAGTACCTAGGAAACATGTGTCCATTTTCTTTCACTTCTTTACAAGGAAAATGATGCTTGATGTCTGGCTTGTTTATCCAAGTCTGAATGTTTACAACCTCTTTTCTATCATCATCTGACATTGAAGAACTGTCAATTTCATCTACAAAGAATTTAAAGTATTTAAATGTGGATACTGCCAACTTTAAAAATGGCACATTTCCTAACAACCTAATAATATAATTTCAGTAGTATTTTGAACCAAGGGATTTGAGGGACAAAAAAAAAAAAATCAATTACAACCCCATTACTCCATTTCCTTATGGCATTAAACATTACTATGAAACATCTCTTTATGTGGTAAGAAAGTCAGGTGAAAATACTAAGAATACACTTTAAAAAGGAAAAAAAATAAAATCAGTCCTGGGATAAATCAGAAAAATATTTTTTTATGAGAAAAATATAAAACATTTTAATTTTGTTTTCAAACTTAAGAATAACAGTCTCAAGTTAATACTTACAAGTGTTCTTATCTTGGCTTTCTAAAAATAAATACTTCAAAATAACGAGGCATAATAATAAAGGAAATCTTATGTATCCAACAAAGTAACAGTGAAGCCTACATGTATCTTTCATTACTCACATCCTTTTCTCTTCCCCACAAAGAAGTAATAGCTATTTGGTGTTATCAGTTCTGTCTTTACCCACATAAAAATATTCCCAAATTATATACAATAGCATTTAGTCCACTTAAATGTATTCTTCTGCAATTACTACCATATCCCAACAATGTTAAACAATGTTAATACTCATACAGCTCTAGTTTTTCTCTTTTTTGTTACTATTCAATTCTGTACAGCGTAAAATATGTGACAAATGATATATAAATATAATGAATGAAAATACTGTATGCCACAATTTTATTCATCTATTCTCCTCTCCCCTTTTTAAATGGTGGAAGCTGAGATATTCCAAGAGACCAATAATAGAAATATGGCAACGAAGAAGGAAAAAAGAAAAAAAAAAAAAGAAACAATTAGAAGTACAAGTTAGAAAAAAATAAATTAAAATTAAAATTAAAATTAAAAAAAAGAAGTTCAAGTTAGAACTGAGAAAGAGTGATTCTGTAATATCTTGAGACCATCTAATGTGCTTCCCTCTAATCTAACAGTCTTACTGCTAAGAATTTATCTGCTGGATATACTTTCAAAAGGTCATCTATCTGAAGCAGAAAAACAGTGGCAACCATTAGTGTAAATCAGAAAAAGACTGATTAAATAAATTATGGATATGATAGAAAAAGAATGAGGAGATATATGGCCAGAAAGGAAAATATGAAACACCATTACTGAGTGGAAAGATGACACTGAATACAAGATAAAGTTTAGGAGTCTTTAGTATTAATCAGGTCATTGTGAGATAGAATTATAAATGAAAGTAATAAATTCTTTTTTAATATAAAGAAAGACAACCACACACAATAAATTTCCCTGCCACAATATCACCATCTTGTGGCCCTTTAGGATATTGCTTCCAATTTCAAAAGGCTCTTTTTAGATGTTTCAATTTTGGCATTCTCTGAACTCTGGTCTAATAGTGGGAGATTAAAGGAAATTAAATTCAAACATACAGATTCAAATACAGCTTCTACACTCATAACCCTCACATTATCATCAACTTAGATCTCTCCTCAGCTAAAGATCCCTAAAATCAAAAGCCTACTTTTGGATTTCTAATAAGCACAACTTAAGATATCTAAAACTTAAGTTTTAACAGAAACCAACAAACTCGCCAATTCTCTCTACAGAAGTTTGTTGTCTTATAAAGAAGTTGTATGCTATTCCAGGGATGATTCTATAATCACTCCTGAGGACCAAGGAAAACAGTCTGTAGATAAGTGTATTACTACACCTGTGTCATATTCTTCTTCGTCCCCAATGCTGAACACCGGCTTTACACCACGGTAAGGCTTGCCCACTCTGTCACTGCTGCTCACATGCCTATATTCAAAGAATTTCAAGGGAAATCATCATTTAAGGAGTTCCCAAAAATTTCCACCAAGCATCACGTGATATTCAAACACAGGTAAATATTCTTTGCTACCTATGTACCACCTACTTTAGGATAGCTATGTTAAGGGAACTGAAAAATAAATTATGTCAGCAAAAGTGCAATTATTTGCTAGGCTGCTCTTAAACTGCAAAATTTAATTATAAACAATTTCAATATTCACTTTAGTGGTGCTTAAGATCTGTCTGGCTTTAGCAAAGTTACATAATCTCTCCGTACTTCTGTTCCTCACCTGTAAAGTGGTGATAACAGTATCTATCCTTCAGGGTTATTGTGAGAATTAAATCAGTTAATTATTTCAAAAAGTTGCTAGAACAATGCTTAGTATATAGCAAGTGCGACAGATATGTTTACTATACCAAACAGGTTATTGTACTAAGTATTCAAATTCCAGCTGGAGTGCTCAGGTTTCTCTTATACATCCATGTGTCTTATAGAATTTTTCTTTCCATTTATATCACCAATACTTTTATTTTAATCAAAACTAAGATAGTAATTCTGATGCATAAATATAAACCATGAAAATGAATCTGTCAGTTTTTTCAAATGGCAGAAACAGAAATGACATGTAGATCCAAATCTGTTCAGTTCTGCAGGAAGTTTGACCTCTCTTTAATGCAAAAATTAACACATGATTACTTTTCAATCCAAAAACTAAAGGTGAAATTAAAATATTTGAACAAAATATTACACCTTTTTTGGAGGCAAAGCATTGTTTTATTTGTAGGATAAGATTCAGTTAAGATTAGTCACTATTAAAGGAAGACTGTAGTTTTTTCTTTGTTACATATGAAGACAGAATATTCTATTTTCAAGAGATATTCCAATTGCAAAAGAATCAAGTTACATATCTTTAAGAATTCAGTTTTCCCAGAAGATAAATCAAATCTATGCATTAAATAACTTTAATATAGATCATGAATGAAAGTCATCACTTAATTATGTCTTTACTTCTAAAACAATATTCAAAAACAATCTAATTTGTAGTAACAAATACTCTTTGGGAATTACAACTTAGGTAAGTTGGTACATAAAGTCTGATTAAGTTAGAAGTCATAAAGTCACACAATTTTATGTTATTCAGAACTTTCTTATAAACTATTGAACTATGTTCATTAGAAAATGTTTTAGTTCAAATCTGTGGGTGTTATTAACCCAACTTGGTGCTATAGGAAGGTAGTAGAATCTTTTTAGAAGCAGAGCCTACTGTGAGATCTTTGGCCACCAGAGGTGTGCTCCTGAAGAAAATAATGGAACCATGCCCCTTTTCTCTCTTTCACTCCAGCCATTAAATGAACAGGTTGAGGGGGAGGGGTCTGCACGCACACGATGTGTGTGTTGTATGTATGCGCATGTGCATGTGCTACTAGATACTAAGGGCCTCATGCATATAAATAAGCATTCTACCACTAAGCTACATGTGTCCAGCCTTTTCACAATATTCAGACAGGATCTTGCTGTATTTCCCAGGCTAGAGTGTAACCTGTGGTCCTCCTGCCTCAGGTTCCTGACTGGCTGGGATGTTAGGCATGGTTCACTGTGCACAGCTGAGGTGAACAGTTTTGCTCCTCTCTGTTCTCCCCACCTTGATATGCTCCCTGCCACAAGAAATGAGCTGAATTCTCCGTAACAGTGAGCAAAAACAAAATTTTCCTCTTTTAAATTTATTATTTCAGATGTTTTGTTACAACAATGGAAAGCTGAGGCAGGCAGACTTTGATAATGACAGAAATTATGTAGTTCAAACAACATTCAAACTCAGATTCAGCTTTTCATCAAAAGGTAAGAAAAAGGTAACAGCTTTATGTAGAAATGCTTTAGTGCTACCTTGATTATAAATTTCCATGAGATTAAATTACAGGTTCTCTCCTATTAAAGCATAAACTGCTAGAATACAAAAATAAATAAATAATAAAGATCATGCTTACAGTCAGTGCCTGAATCCCATACCAGAAAGTAAGTATGGTAAAGACAATCCTAAAAAGCAAGTTATTCGTTTTTGATCTAGATTTACAATACAATTTAAATTTTTTATGAAAAGAATGATTATGATTACTGAGATGTTTCTTAAAACTGGCTAAATGTTAATGAAATTCAATGGTCTGACCTTTTTTTGAATGCTGAGGTTTGGCTGGACTATTTTGAGAAAATTAATATACTTACAATTTTTTATTTTATTTTTTGAGACACAGTTTTACTAGGTAGGTCAGGCTAGTTTTGAACTCACTATTATAGCCCAAGCTGGCCTTGAACTCATTGCAAATCTCCTGTCTCAGCCTCCAAAGTGCCAAGCTTACAGGCCTGCATCACCACTCGAGGCTACTTATAATTTTTTTGACAAATAACACAAATACAAAATAGTTTGGGCAGTCTTTTACTTAATTTACTGAGCTCAAAAACTTGATTCATTCTTTTAATCAAATTATATTTTCAAGATAAATATATCTGCATGTGAATAACAGAAGGTAAGCTAAAAAATTAAGAATCCAGGAGAAAATTTGGGAGTTAAATAAAATTAGACTACCTTAATGGCCTTTCAATGGAAGAAAACAGATGATTCACAAATAGATTAAAATTTTAAAAGGAGAAATTTCCTTTGAAATAATAGATGTTTTATAATTAGTACTGTGTAGCAACAACAGTAACAATAAATAAAAATTGAAATATCTGAAAATATAAATTTACATAATGTAAACAAATTTAAAACTTTGAGGTTGGCGGTATAGTTAAGAGGTAGAATGGATACTTAGCATACACAGGGTTCTTGGGTTCTGTCACTGGCAAAAAAAAAATTGTTTTGAACCATAAATTGTTCGTTATTTTGGTACTATAATTTTCCAATAAGGCAAGCGACAGGACTGTAGTAAATTACCTCCAAATCTAAAACCCTGCCAAATCTTGACTGCATACATACTTTCTGTTTTATCCTCCCCTGCCTCAGAACAAAAACTTCAGGACTTACGAAGTTGTTAGGCACGAAGGAATTTGATTTATATTTTAGGAATGAGACATGGAAACATGCAAGAAAAAAAATTAAAATGGTCAAACAACAACACCAGATTCATCAGCATGACACATCCTACAAGCAGAATGAGAAAAGTTCAGCTTTTAAAATAGCTACATCAAATTTTAGCCAAGACAGCACAAAGCATTTGTAGATAGCATGAGGGATGCTAAAAGAAACGATGATTCAATAAAGCTGCTCTATTCATTGGCTTACCGCTCTGTGCATGATCTGTCTGGCCAAGGAAGATTGAAAGACATTCTATAGCAAATCAAGGCAGAGGACAGAACAAAATGATTATAAAAAAATGCAACAATATAATCAGTTTTCTAATCCAGATTACAAAGAAAATATTTCAATCACCTCAAATACAAAGAAAAATTAAGAAAAGCCAGTTTTCAGTGATATTTTAATAGACAACATCTTCAGGGAATTACAGTTATTGCCAGCCTATTCTACAATAAAATTTTAAATGTTCAAGCCACAAAATGTAGCAGTAGTAATATTGTAATTCAGAAGCACTAAATAGGCTTTTGAGAATAGATACTACTGAACGAACAAATTTTTCAAGTTTGAGAAAAAGCTTTCATAATTATTAGATTATTTTAAGGTACAAATTTCTGGATTAGTGAAAATAACCCATCACTTTTTTTTTTTTTTTTTTTTTGAGACAGGGTCTTACCCTGTAGTTCAGGCTGACCTCCTCCTGCCTTAGCCTCCTGAGCGTGGGGTTGTAAATGTGCATCATCATGCTCAACTTCCATTATTTTCTTTGTTATTTATTCAATGAGAATACATGTACACGTATGTACATGTACTATACTAAGTAAAGGGATAAAGAACAAATTCCTAACATTCAGTTCTTAAACTCAGTATTTCAACTTTCCAAGATACTAGAATAAGACATGAAAATGAAATCAAAGATCAGGCTTACTTAGAAACAAATTCTGTGATACAATTATAAGGTAAGGCTTGAACTCCAGGAATAAGAAAGATCAATTAGACTAATACATGAAAAAATATACATGCACAACTAATATAAGAAGCAGTATATAACAGATAATTCTCAAACTTGTTTATCAATTGTTCATTGCACCTCTCATTTATAATTCATGAAGAAACTGGAATATACTCATATTTGTTTAAAAAATCTGTATGAAGATCTAAACTTGAGAAAGTTGGATCCTGCCATATTTAGCATGACCAAGTTGTTAGGCTTTAAATTTCTGGGGCAGAGAAAGAAGTTCTATAAGATCACTACATCTGGTAGATGACTCCTCATCCATTTGATATTTGGGAAGCAGGTATCACAAATATAATACATACTGAGATATTTAATGATTTTTTTTTTTTTTTTTTTTTTTTTTTGTGGGATACAAGGGGATGGAACCCAGAGCCTTGTACATATTAAGTAAGCACTCTACCAATGCTATGCCCCCAGCCTTTCTAAATTGTCTGGGTTGGACTCACACTTGTGATTCACCTGCCTCAGCTTCCTAAGAAGCTGGGATTGCAGGTCTGCACCACCATGCAAAACTGACAGTTGAGTGTTTTTAAATGAATGACATGAAGGGGCAGATTCATTATCTGCAAATCATTCTGAGCAGCATAATATATGCATGTATGGAAATATCACACTGAAATCTGATCTGCACAATTAATAAGCATTAATAATGATAATAATAAAAAAACCCTGATACTGAGTAAGAATACTCACCGGTCCACAGGAGTTGACGTATTCTCAATAAAACTAATAACTTTTTCTCTGACATTAACCGATTTTGTCTTCAAAGCCACAGTCATTTTATTTACCAATGATTTCATTCCTCTGTCATTTGAACCATTAGAAGATTCACCCTGAAAAGTAAGAACATAGAACTGCTCTTCAAATAATTAGCAGACATAGCCCGGCGTGGGGGTGTACACCTTTAATCCTGGCACTCGGGAGGCTGAGGTAGGTCGAGCGTTGTGAGTTCAAGGCCAGCTTGGGCTACAATGCAAGTGCAAGGCCAGCCTGACCTACATAGTGCAACCCTGTCTCAAAACAAAACTAGGGCCGGGAGTTTGGCTCAGTGGCTTAAGCACCTGCCTGGCAGGCGCAAGGTTGTGAGGTCCATCCCTGGTACTACAAAAAAAACCAACAAGAACAAAAAAATAAAATTATTAGCAGACACACTACTGCTAAAATTATCCCCACATTATGAACTGAATTCATGTGAAGTCTTAACTCCAAGTACATCTCAGAATGTGATTATACTTGCAGACAGGGCCTTTGAAGAAGCAATTACATTAAAATAGGCCAGAATGGGCTCTAATCCAATTCTCCTAGGAGGAAGAGTCATGGGTATAGGTACAGAGAACATGTGAGAAGGTAGCCATCTGCAAGCCAAGGAGAAAGGACTTAGGATAAACCAAATATGCCAACACCTTGATCTCAGACTGTTAGCCTCTAAAACTGTAAGAAACTAAATTTCTGCTGTTTAAACCACCTAGTCTGTGGTTATTTTGTTATGATGACACTAGCAAACTAATTCACTAGGTGAATCTATTTTAAAAATGTACAGAAGAAAGGAAAACTAAGGTATATCTGTACATATATGTGTATAGAGTCTGAAATGACCTTTTGTATTCAGTAAAAAAGTAATTGATTTTTCTGAACTCAGACTAGTCTACAAAAGTAAGGAAAAGCATAATTAAACTATCGTTCATATTCCTGAATTTTTAAACATTCAGTCCTTGAATATTTTTGCTTTTTAAAATATTCCCAAATTGCCAGGTTTGGTGGCACACGCCTTTAATTCCAGCACTCGGGAGGATGAGGTAGGCGGAGCGTTGTGAGTTCAAGGCCGGCCTGAACTACATAGTGCGACCTTGCCTCAATAAACTAGGACTGGGAGTTTGGCTCAGTGGCTTAAGCGCCTGCCTGGCAGGTGTGAGGTTGTGAGTTCAATCCCTGGTGCCACAAAATAAAATAAAATAAAATAAAATAAAAAAATAAATAAAATATTCCCAAGTAAGCCTTTAATTTTATGCTGATGTACTTTAATGAGTGAGAGTATAATTCTTATATTGCTTTACAGGATGGCCCACATATACCCTAGAACTCAAAATGATGATAGGTGTCAAACATTTTGCCCACTAATTCCTCTCCAGAACTTATGGAAAGGAAATGATTAGGAAGCAGGATGGAAAAAATCAGGAAGTTCCTAAAGATTCAGGTATTTTATGGTTTTTAAAAATACCTTAAAATACCAGAAAATGCTCATATGTTCAGTGAAAAAGAAAACAGAACTAAACTGTGATCACTACTTTTAAAATAAAATATTAAAACACACATACAATAAAATATTTGACGCAAAAATTCCCAAATAGGAAAGGAAATTATTATCTCTGGTAGCTAGAGGTCATTTTGTTTTCTTTATGCTTTCTTATTGACATATGAAGCTACAGTAAACACACATTACTTTTATTTTTGGAGAAATATGCCATTAACTACACACAAAAAAATTTCTAATCCTATATCTAAATTCAAATTAAACTGACTGCAGAAATTCTTTGAACATTCGAATGAAACAGATCTTTACAATAGTTTCTATGATTGCCTCAGTTTTCAAATCTGAAAACAAAAGCTTCAACAGTCCAAAGGCTGTGATTGGAAATACAAATCCGAATGTTTTTTTGAGAGCTATTTGATAATAAAGCATGATTCTAAAGATTCTGGTAAGTAATCTTTTGATCAAGTTATTCAACTTCTAGAACTAAATAGTGACAGCATATGCAAATATATCACTATAAAAATTACCTGCAGTAGTGTTTGTAATAGAAAAAGACTGAAAACTATATATTCAACAACAGAATACTAATTGAAAAAACTGTAACATATCTGTACAATGGAATACTAGTTTCTCATAAAAAGATGTCAAGAGACAAAATTTTCAGAGAAGCCTTATCTGTTGATAAATGTTTTAATAATAACCTGCTTTGGTGTCTATGGCTGAAGACAAACCTCAGTCTCACTAGTGAGTTAAAATTTTATAAAAACTCCTATTACATATTTGGTGAAAGGTACTATATGTGCACTTGCATATTTAATCCTCAACTCTCATGAGGAAGATACTATTACTATCAACTATTGCATAGGTAAAGAAACTACAACTGAAAGATGTTGCTGGCGATCACGAAGGAGCTGGAGATGAAACTGGCCCCAGGGACAATAGAGCACAAGCCCAAATTAGTAACCACAAGCATGCATTGCAGCTCTATTTGTTTTAAAGAATAAAAATTAGGTGAATAACTACTATTTATTAAGAAAAATATTCAGTGACATCCAATTAAACAAGAAATATTAGGAAACTATTAAAGATTTATTACTTATTAAATATTTCCAAAGCAGCAAAATGGATTTATCCACTACGGCAAACATCTGCAGTAATGTACATCTCAATAACTAAAAATCAAACATAACAGGACTGGCAATTGTTTCCTGTCTTCCTTTTCCTGAACCACTCTTGTGTGAATTTAAACTGAAACCCTCATCAGATAAGTCTGAGGTGGGGAAAAGTACAAACACAGTGTGTGGTATTCTCTTGGCCCAAATTAATAGTAGATTCCTAGAATTAGCTCACGTAAGAGTTTTAGCTAATCTAACAGTGCATACCACCTCCATCATTTCATTAACATCACAAAATCTGACTCCTCACTGTGTCTGAAATAGTTTGACTCCATTTCTTTTATGGTGGGGATTTAGTAGCTAATCGCTTTTCTGAGAATTGATTAAACTCTGGGGACATATGAACAAATACACTTACATCAACAGAAGAATTGATACTGCTCCTTGAGCCTGAGGTGCTAGCAATCCAATGACCATAACCGTTTTCTGGTCCATCCACATTGATGTCTGCTAGGTGCTGCTGCAGTGCTTAAGATAAACACAGAAAACAACCAAACCTGAGCAATAAGCCCTTGTAGAATGATTCATTATCAAAAAAACATAATAAACACGTAACACCTGAATGAAAAAGGATCCAACAACATAATAAAAGTATTTTTGTACCCTATAAAGGAATAAAGAACTCTGGGCCACAGCAAACTTCCTCTTCTCCTTTCTCCACAGCCCTCAATACAGAGGTAACTTTTTTTATTTTAACTGACCCTGAGACTAACAATAACTGTATAGGCTTTCTGTTTTCCTTTTTGAAAGATCATCTTTCAAGTATTAACAGATGATCTCTGCAACATTTTTATGACATCAAGGAGTAACAGAAAACCTTCAGATTCTCTGTTATACCATGAGAAGACAGCAATCAATTTTTCCCATAATAAAGAAGCAATCTTTATTAACAGTTATGGGAAGAGCTTGGTAAATGAAGAATTTACTTTAAAAAAAGTTTCCAAAATCTAAACTATAAAGTAATCCTTTCTGAACATTTTTGAGAATTACATGCTTAATTCTGTATCATGTTATTAAGGTTAGTAATAAATAACATTGGGCAAAAAGGTCAACACAATACCACTCATTAATTAAAATAACCCCTTTTGTAGATAACTCTGGGAATGAGCTGCAAAGGTAGGTAGTCATCAGGCCATGACACATAGGTGATACTCATAAATCTCTGCCAGCATCATCGAAGACCAAGAAGAAATAGATCCTCACTTACCAAATATTCTAACTTGCAGCATCAAATTATATTACATAAGAAGTTAACTCCTGTTAGGACTCCCATATTTTAAACTCAAGATTCCATTATTTTCAACATACATTGATTTGATTTTTATACCTCAGCATTTATGGTTCCATACTTCTATATACCTTTTTTTTCTGATGCTAAGGTAAGTTCTTTTCTATCTTATACTAATTTAATACTTCATAAATTCTCAAATTATTTGTCAAAATTAGCCAATTATTTCGCTATCTTGGATTACCAGATATTAGTCTTCAGATTTGAAAAGTCAGCTTTTTTATTCCATACAGCCAATTACCTATTTATCCCAACTAAACTATTCAAATAGTTTAAAAGTAAAATAATAAGATAGCTGAAGAATACAAAAGATATGTTGTGTAATGTTCCCTCCAACTCCTTATTACTCCTGTCAAATCCTTCTCTACAGGGGCAAATAATATAGGCAATATTTCATTATTTTTATAGAAATATTTTTGGAGGGGCCGGTGACATAGCTCAGCAGTTGAGTGACTGCACAGTATGTGTTCAGTAAAAGTAAAGTAAAATAAAAATTTAAAAATGTTTTTTGGAAACACAAGCTAATTGAACACTAATTTAAATAGTCTTTCACCAAATAGTCACTTGTTTCAATTGACTGTTTTGTTTGCTGGCTATATGTCCTGCTGCTCTGGTCTTTTCTGAAAATTCTGAATGACTGAATAGAAAGGCTACTCAACTAATTTGGTTACTCAAAAAAGCTCTGATGCTGAACACTAAATGAAAGAGTAAAGACAAAGAAATTCATAAAGCAAAACCTTACCCATAAATCCTCCACTGGCAATACTCACATATTCTTTGTTTTTCTGCAATGAAATATAAGATTTAAATTATTTCAAAGTATGATTTAAATAAAACTTCTGATAATTACTAGAACATTGACAAATGCAATACACAGTTATATATTAAAATTTTGCAATTTGTTTCCTTAACATTTTAGAGTTTGGCAAAGAGGTATATGTATATATCACACAAACACAGACATACAGACACACACACATGAACACATACACACACACATTTATGCTGTGTAATGTGAGGTGTTGCTTGGGCAGGAAGAAAGGAGCAATTTCATGACTAATAACAGGACTATGATTTTACCTGTATCATAGTCCCAATAGTGTAAGAGTCAAACCACATTTAAAGGGTATCAAATGTAATCAGGGATTTTAAAAATACTATGTAAAGGTAATATAAAAAGAAATACAACTAATCTTAAAAAGGGTTGTATCTTGATGTCTAGATGGGGTCATAGGGGGCTTTTCAGAAATGACTAGATCTAGGGTATGTGCTGATAGGATCAAGGATGTGATGCTGGGATTGATTCATGGTTTGAAGCTAGGATTAAGGTTGACCCACCCTGGGTGTGACTGCTACCTGCCCTAAAAGTAGGTAGCCTGGATAAGATACAAGGGACAGAAAGAGGGTTACTGCTCGCCGCTTGGTACTTCACTGTTTTGCTGCCTTCTGCCTGCCGTGAACTGTTTCTCCTCTGCAATGCAGCTCTGCTGTGCCAATCTGCCTTGGAACCAGCCAACTATGACCCGAAGCCTCTACAAACTGTGAGCTAAATAAATCTTTCCTCCTTTAACTTTGGGTGTTGGGTATTTTGTGTCAGCAACAAGAATAGCAACTAAGACACACCCTAAGGCCCCTTCCTCCCTAAAAAGGCAATGTGACCATATCTGTAGCTCCAAGAGAAGACCATGGACAGAAATACCATGTGAATATAATCAAAATTTCAAATGTGGGAAACTCTATACAGAACTATCAACTGGATTATTATCAATATATGGAAGGAAAAAAATTAGAAATGGGAAACCCACAAAATAAAACAGATTTTATTTTTATTTATTTATTTTTTTTGTGGCACTGGGGATCGAACTCACAACCTCGTGCCTGCCAGACAGGTGCTTAAGCCACTGAACCAATCCCCTGGCCCTAGTTTTTTGAGGCAGGGTCGCAGTATGTAGCTCAGGCCGGCCTTGCACTCGCATTGTAGCCCAAGCCGGCCTCGAACTCACAATGCTGCTCCTACCTCAGCCTCCCGAGTGCTGGGATTAAAGGCATGCACCACCATGCCCGGCTATAAAACAGATTTTAAAAGAAAAATAAATTAAATGTAGTGCTTTGTTTTACATCCTAGGAAAATAAGGAAAATTTAAACACTAAGTTAGATTGTTTTATCAAAAAGTATGAAATGTGATCATGTTAAAAGAATTTACAGCATTCAATTATCCCACCTTTCAATTTCTTTTAACTTTTCATGACAAAAATTTCTAAAATTCCACAAATAATCTGAATAATACTATTGACACTATCTCAACCACTTATAATATAAGAGCCCTTAAAATACATAGTAAATTAAATTTGGGCTGAGTGTGGTGGTACATGCTCATAATCCCAGCACTTGAAAAGCTGAGGCAGGACGATCAGTAGGTTCGAGATGAGCCTGGGCTACACAGAGTTCAAGGCCAGCCTGAACTACATAGTGAGACCCTGTCTTGAAAAACATCAAACACAAACACACACACACACACACACACACACACACACACACACATTTTTATTATTCTGTATAAATTTCCAACTTCTTTCCTTTAAGGTTTAAAATTACCTGATAATAATCTTTCCTTCAAATATCTTATTCCTTCCGATTTTTTCTGTTTGTTTTTGTAAGCTGTCTGGCAGTACTAAGAGTTGAACTCAGGATCTCGAGCCTGCTAGGGAAGCACTCAAGTGCTGAGGTACAGTCCCTCCCCTTTTCATGTTGAGAACCTTGCCGAATTGCCTAGCGACCTCACACTATGATCATCCTGAGCACCGGAGATCACAAATATGTACTACAACCTGGCTTTGATTCTGTCTTTGAGGAATTTTGCCTTTAGAGTAAGTTTCTCAAACCAATTCCTAGTAAAAAATAAAGAGAAATGAATGCAAACTGAGTGGCTTGTTTAACATCAAGTCTATCGTCTCCCTGATTCCATAGTTGTGAATCATATAGACTAAAGACCTTAATGTAGAAACTACAAAAGATAATTAACTATTTTATAAAGGATCAGCCGGGCGTGGTGGCACACGCCTTTAATCCCAGCACTCGGGAGGCTGAGGTAGGAGGAGCATTGTGAGTTCGAGGCTGGCTTGGGCTACAATGCGAACGCAAGGCCGGCCTGAACTACATAGTGCGACCCTGCCTCAAAAAACTAGGGCTGGGAGTTTGGCTCAGTGGCTTAAGCACCTGCCCTGGCAGGCGCGAGGTTGTGAGTTCAATCCCTGGTGCCGCAAAAACAAAAAACAAAAAACAAAAAACTATTTTATGAAGGGTCATTACTGACTGAGGCTTAGAAAGAAAGCAAAATGACAGTTTGAATAATATCACTAATATAATTAGTTGTACTGAAAACAATATGCCAACGCTAGAAGGAAAGATAGCTAAATGTCATGAATAAATATAAATGTTCATTACAATTAAAAATGAAAGTATTAAAATGAATTATATAGCTACTATAAAAAGTACCACAGCATAAATATGCAGAAAGATCAATACAACAGAATAATACATAAACAGAACCTGATGCATGGAAGAATTCAATGCACTATTAAAAACATGGTATTTCAAACTGATACCACAATTGCTTCACTGTCTAGAAGTTTTTTAAATTTCTACCTTACACAAAAAATAAATTCCAAATGGTTTAAAACTTAAAAACAAAATACACACCATATAAGCATGTGAGAAAAATCTATAGGAAAAGATAGCTTTTCTTGGCAAGACACAAAACAAATCAGCTGGAAAGAAAAATATAGCTAAATCTAACAGTGTACGTAAAAGTAAAAAGCTATGCAAATGTCTTCAACTTGAAAGTAATAGTCAAGCAGAATGAAATAATCTATGGCAGCATACCTGTAAAAAGTGGGCCAGCACCATGTTCATATACATGTCTTCTTCCTCCCTGCCACTACCCATAAAACAGAGATGCTCCCCACCAGCTATGGAGCCAGATTCAATGGACTGCTTTTGTGCTTCCAGCAAGGATTTTACTGATTGTGCAAACTCAGATGGATTCTGGAGCATCTAGACAATTTTAGAAAATTTAAAACAGTTTAAGTTTATGTTTCATATACATTTGTAAAACTTGAAATATTTTTCCAGGAAAGACTCAACATTGAAAGAGCCACCATGAAAACAAAGGGAAAGGGTTTCTGTAAATAAAATCCCTGGAATAAAAGAAATGTGCATAAATATACCTATAATACCTTAGAATAAAACTTGAAAACTCACAGAAAGGTTAAATTATCCCCCCCCAAAAAAATACTGCTCTACTAACATTTTCTGCTTTTGTTTTGTCATTTGGGTGTGTGTGTGTATGTGGTACTAAGGAATGAGCCAGGGCCTTGTACTGAGCTACATCCCCAGTCCTTTTTTTTACTTTTTATTTTAAGACAGGGTCTCCTTAAATTGCTAAATAGGTCAGGCTAGGCTTGAACTTGTGATCCTTCTGCCTCACCCTCCTAAACAGCTGGAATTACAGGCATGAGCCACCATGCTCAGCTGCTTGTTTGCTTCCTTATTTAACAAGTAACTAGCTACAGAGTCCTTATTAACGGAAAACAGTATTCAACACAAAAGAAGGTTCCATAACTAAAATAAAAAAGAGTAGGGTCTAAGTGTTCTATTTTTCAGTTTCCACTTATGAGGCAACTATGCCTTAGAGAAAGAACAGTTTGAGATAGAAGCCTAGGGCCGGGGATTTAGCTCAGCGGCATAAGCACCTGCTTGGCAAGTGTGAGGTTGTGAGTTTGATCCCCGGTACCAAAAGAAAAGAAAAGAAAAGAAAAGAAAGGAAAAGAAAAGAAAAGAGAAATAGAAGCCTATTTCTCAACACTACTTTAGATATTAGAGCCACGAGGATGAAAAACTCATCTCTTACTCTCAAAGGAACAAGTATGCAGTAACAATGAAAAAATTTTAAAGATTGTTATAGTTGGGCTACAAAAAAGTACAGTGAAAATCCACACTTGATCTTAGCCAAAAGGCAGAGAAACAATTACAGTGAAAATCCCATAGAAAAAAATAAACGTATCATACAGAAGACAAATTTGTTAGGCAAAAATTTTAAAAAGGTGCTCAGTCTCATAATAATTACCAGTATTTTCCTCTTCTCATTCTTGTAACGTTAAGGAAAAAAAAAAGGGGGGGGGATCAATAATGTCCAATAATGCTGATGATATGAAATGGTCATTCACATTTATAGCTGTGGGAATTACAAGGTACTCTGGCCTTTTGAAAGGGTAATAAAGCAGGGCATGGTGACACACACCTGTAATCCCATAACTTGGGAAGCTGAGGCAGTACAACTGCCTCGAGTTGGAGGCCAGCACAGACCACAAGCCAAGACCCTGTCTTAAAAAAACTTAAAAAAAAAAAAAAAGCAATAAAGTGGTCGTTAGTACAATTTATATGTTTGTATCCCTCAACCCAAAAATTCTACTTTTTTAAGGATCTATTTTAGAGAAATATTTGTCTAAGTTCACAAAATATAAATGCAACATTTTATAAAAAAACTGAAAATAACTGAAATGTACATTAACCAGACAAAAGTCTGTATCTGTATCATGGATCACTATGTAGCATTAAAAATAAAAGTACTCAAATGGAAAGATCTCCAAGAAACTCTTAAAAGGCAAGTGATCGAACAAGAAATATATACATATATATTAAAAGTTTGGAAGATTAAACAAATTGACAATAGTTACTAACGATGCTAGAGATAGTCTTTGAAAAAAACTTTTTCATGAATCAATTGAATAAATTTTTACAATGAGCTTAAGCTAAGAATCAAACAAAAGAAACGCAGAGCATTCACCTACACAATATAAACAAACCAGGATGACCTTTCTCACCTACAATGTGCAAAACCTCTGAGTTCTACTTCCACCTTCCTTTAGTTTCCTATCAACACCACCTAGACCTTTATACACATCTTTTTAGCTTCAACACCAACATTCCCAGACAAATTAGCAAGGAGATGAGTGAACGTCAGAAATAGAGGTCAGTACCCAACTTCTGTTTTCCCCACCCCTGAAGCTCTAATGATACAAAAACTGCTTAAATAATGTCAGTCTCCATTCTAATCATCTCTAACAAAATTTATTTACTTTATTCCTTCTACTGAAATGATCCTAGGGTAGTAATTTTAAGAACTGAGCACTTACATGCAAATGCTACTCTTATTTTAAATATTAGCTTGTTGTATGCATAAGTATTCTTGATTACAAAAACAACTTAAGGTAAAAGCTTTTAAAATTCTTACCCAATTATAGTAAGAGATAATATTTATAGATTACTACGTGCAAGGCACTATACTCACTGGCCTACCAGATAGCTCATAGTAAGTTTAGAATTTACTGACATAATGACAAAATAAGCCACGGTTACCAGTTGCCATATACCCTTTATGATGCCAGAAAGATGTCCTAGGAGAAAAGAAGACCCAAGAGCAATATGTCTTTTGAGGCAAAGACTCCCTCTTTATGCAAAAAGAAAAACATCTTGAACATGTATAAGCTAAAGAAAAAAAAATTAATTTTATCTCCAATATATTCAGTGAGAATTTATACTAACCAGATCTGAATCTAAGTGGAAAGCAGTTGATAAATGCCCAGCATTATACTGTTCTGCAGGACGGCAATCTACCACAAAGAACCGGACTCCTTCCTGAAAGGGAAACATTTGACATACTGGAATTTGCCATGAGCTTCACATTCCACAGTGTAATAGTAACAACCACTGCTTAACAAACAATACTTAACCAAAAGACAGAGAACAAGTTGATTAGAAAAATCAGTATCACATAGAATTAGGAGGCTCAAACTTGTGCAGACACAAGAAAATAACCTCAATATCCTGAATATTTTTATTAATTTTAAAAAGTTAACACATTTTTTATACATTCTTCTTAACTTGGAAGTCTTAAAATATGTAGCAAGAGAATGCCAATTTGTTCAATAAATCTAATTACAGAATCTAACAATTTTTCAGCATGTATCATGTAAACACTATATAGTTATAAACAAAACTCTAGATATACTGTTATTTTTATATAATTCACAAACTTATCAATGATTAAATTCATATAAAAAACTAAATATCCTTGGGGGGTGGCTACAATTCGAACCAAAGAAGCTCATATAGATTACTTTAACCTGGATTACATATTTTGTTTTTAATATTAGTTCTAATAAGAAATAAATGAAAGGGGGTGTATTTTGAAAATTCTGACCAACCAGCAGAAATATAGTAAAAACGCCAACTGGAATCTATTGTAAAAGGCCTATCATTCCACATCTACTCTTTTTCCCTGCTCAACTTTGAAAATACACCCAACCTTCCAAATATATACACCCAAAGTTAACTGTGACACAACAAATTAATAAACAGCACACACTGAAAATATATCACTGGTCAAAATGGCTCACGAAATTTTCATGGAGATAATAATAGAAAACGGTATAGTTTTTATAATTGGTCTTCGGTAGCTTTATGGCATTAAACCATGCCATTTAATTTGCTGTGTAACTACACAGAATATAAATGTTAAATGCAAAATTCACCCTTTTAGTATTTATTTGGCATATTTAACTGCTTTGCTGAAATATGGAAAAACAGTAACATACAAGCTGGCAGCTTAAAAAATTGATCACCTGGACAGAAGACTTAAGGCACTTCAAAAAACACAAAATAGCCACACTGCTACAATGAATTAATTTTGTGGGACTCAATGAACAGGAAAGAAACATTCTTTTCTTTCTGGTGCTAGAGGCTGACTCGCTAAGCACAAGCTTTACTGCTAAGGTATATACCCAACCCCACTTCCTTATACTTAACAGAGTTCCCAGATGAATGATCTTCCTTTACTCACCCCTTGCAGCTGATTTGCTTGAAGGATTTCTGACACCGAGACGGCTAGACAAAGAGCCTGACTCAGATCTGCATCATCATCCTTAATTCCCAACAGAGTACTACCAAAGAGATGATGATTATCCTATTCAAAGAGAAATTTTTTAACATGACGGAAAAAAATCAAAATCAAACTTCCTCCCTAAATATATTCATATAACCATGGTAAAGGGTGAAATAATTAAGTACCTTTATTGGGTCCTGTGATTTTTTATTTGTTTTTTTGTTTTGTTTTGTTTTGTTTTGGTACCAGGGATCGAACTCACAACCTTGTGCCTGCCAGACAGGCACTTAGGCCACTGAACTAAATCCCCAGCCCTCCTGTGATTTTTTTAAAAACTGTTGTCTTAAATTTTGTATGTTTTAAAAAAACACACATAAAGTCCCTATAAGAGTTTACACAAAATCAAACTCTTAGAAAAAGGTAACATTCTGCACAGTTCTTTTCCATATCATCATTTCATTTTTAAGGGTTGGGCAGGTCGTGGCGATGCACACCTGTAATTCCAGCTCTCAGGACACTGAAGCAGGAGAATCGCTGCAAGTCCAAGGCCAGCCTGAACTACACAGTGAGATCCTGTCTCAAAAACAAAAACAAAAACAACCCCAAAAACTAATTTTAAGAGTTGAGGAGGTAGCTTAGTAGTAAAAGAACTTGCTTAGCATTCATGAGGCCCTGGGTTTGATCCCCAGCACTACGAAAACAACAACAAAATAATAATGCTTGCCCACTGCAGGACATGATGGTTTATACCTGTCATCCCAACATACGGGAGGCTGAGACAGGAGGATCATGAATTCAAGGCTAGCCTGGGCTACCTGAGACCCAGTCTCAAAAAAGCAAATAAAAAACAAAAACTTGTTCATAATTTTTCATAATAAAAACAAAAATATGGCATAAGTGAATTGAATAAATTGCATAGCATGCTAATCTATAACCTAGTGTATTTTACAACTACTAGTGGAGATTACATTTAAAGAAAAGGTGCCTCTCTTAAAACAATGAAAGACTTTTTTTCATCCAATATGCTAAACCACTATTTTCACCATCTGACTCACCCAGCACTGTTGGAAACTGAAGTAATTTATATAAAGAAAATTATTAAATTAGCTGAAATTAGTTCTCAGAAACAATTTCTTTTTTAAATTTCCTATTTTTGAGGGAAACAGTCTTAAAATTACCTGTCTTCTGAGACTCCTATACTGAACATATTTCAACCTTGACATTTCAGCGACATGCTGACTTTCAACTAGGAACATCTACAAAAAAATGCTTTAAAAAATGGCAACAATGTTCTTATAGGCCATTGAGGTCACAGACAAACCTGTGTGCTTTATAAATTCAAATACTTCACCTCTCCCACTATTATCTGTGCTTCCTGAGGCACTGCATCCTAGTTTATATCCCATGCTTTAATCTGGTACCCTACACTGAAAGCACCGAGTCTAAGGATGTTGGTCTCTAAGGGGCAATGGGGCCCATTTTTTGTCTGTTTACAACACAGTTCTGCAACAGTAAGACTGTCCAAGGCTGACTCCAGAAAAGGAGACATAATAACTGTTGGGAGCAGTTGAGTTGGAGACCATTCACACTTGCGGAGCCCAGAGCAAGAAGCACCAGAGGACCACCCTGAGGGCACACAGAGCCCTCAGGGGAACAGATGTTCCAGTCCCCGAAACACAGGGAAAATACGGGGCATGAGAGGCAAGATAGTTAAGCAAAGGGTGTCACTTGACATCAACTTGCAAAATGTATAAATAAAAACACAATGCAGCAGTTGAGCAGTTCCTTTCTTCCCACCTAGAGAGAGGGCTCCACCTGACCTCAGCTTTCTGTACATTTATTGTCTCTTTATCTTTATTTCTCCATCCCCTTGTCATACCCCAGCCCCAGGAATTTTGACAGCTGTGCAGGATGCAGCAAATAACTATGCAACCTCCACTGGAACCTTGAAATACAATTCTTGAAGTTACAAAAGCACTCATTTAGATTCTCAGACTGCAGGGAAAGAGAACAAGAAGTCAAAAAGAAGCGAGCCCTCCCTGAGAATCAGCACCATGCATAGGCTGCTGGGGGGAAAGTCAGATGCCAGCTTTTTTTTGTCAGTCAGTGTCATTCACAGACTGTGGGGGAAGAGAACAAGAAGTCACCAAGAAGCAAGCCCTCTCTGCGAATTAACATGATGTGAGGGCAGCTGTGGGGACAGCCAGATGCCAGCCCCTTCCGGCATGTGGGCTCGGAAACAAGAAGAGCCAATCCCTCCTCCACAGTAAGCACCTGGCCGATCCAGAGAAACATAGGTTGCAATGATAGTTATCGAGGTAAAATACAATTTAATGCTTATAGTGTTTAGTGCTTCACTGACTTTGCAGGTCTAAAGCTGGTAGTCTGATCATTTATTCAGAGGATAACAATATGCAATGTAGCATCTATGGGGAATCTCTTTCTGAAGTTGGAAGCCATTGTTAATTCCCTATCATCTTGTTTTGAAGTCCTCTATCACTTTCATTATTTTCTTGAGTTGATTTTTATTGTTCTGTTTTGTTTGATTTTATTATATTCAATGGCATGGGCAGCTATTTCAAAGACAACAAGATATATTATGCTAGCCATTTTGGATTTACTCTTATCTAGTCTTGAAGTCCTTTATTGCATTCATTATTTTGTTTTTACTGGCTCTATTCTTTTCTGTTCTGTTTGATTTGTACTATGTTTGAAGATATCTGCAGCTATTTTGAACACAACAAGAGGCATTATGGTAACCACTGTTGACTTTCTCCTGTTTTGAAGTCCTGTGTCACTTACACTGGTTTGTTTTGATTGGCTTTGTTCTGTTTTGTTTTACCTGGTTTCATTCTCTTTGAAATCAAAAAATTTTTAAAAAGCACTCATTTAGGAAATATCTCAAGTCAATTTTCTCAGGTCAGTAACAACTAATAATCAGAACAAAGGTTAGATAATTTTCAAAATCTTTTTAAAACTTTCTCTACTAAGGAGAACATTCATAGCAAAAGAAATAAACAATAGAAATACATAAAAAGACAGTAAAGAATAGTAACCTAGGAATATTCTGACTGAACTTGATATAAAGTAAACAATGCAACACTGTATGAAATGTGAAATGCGGAAGAGCTGTTCACTTCTTTTCTTTTACCTTCCTAAAAGAAGCTGGTGTTTTACTGCAATAATACTGAGCCAGAGTGAAAAGGTCTTCTATATCTTCAAGATTCAAACTGGATGGTGTATTTTCCAAGAACTCTGAAACATAATTGCAGATATGATAATGTTTAACAAACTGTTTGTAAAAATTTTATACTATTTATGTTCAAAACTAAAATACATTCAGCATAATAAATAGTACAACAATGGAATCGCGAGGGTGATGCTTTTAAAAAGCTGCTTGTAGAGAAAGAAGCTGATACTATCAATGCAATTTTCCTGTTAATAATGCATGGTCAGATAACAAAATCAAATTCATTAGCTTTAATCAGAATTCACTGATTATTTATTCTACAAATATTTAATGCCATCATCCCTAGAAATAAAAAAAAAATGAATAATAGTTCCTGAAGAACTTTATCTTGCATTACAAAAATCATAATAATATAAGAAAACAATATTATTCAAGTAAAACACAGTATAAGGCAATATAGAGAGAACATAATGATCTGTGTCAAGGAAGTAGAGTGAGAAGATTCCAAAGGAGAGAACCAAAGCTTCTCAATGGAGATTGTAAACTGAGTACAAAAAGGTACACTGGGGGCAGGGTGGAGGAGGGAGGAAGTTCTATTTGAGTGTTAAAATCAGAGAAACAATATAGGCAAGAATAAAAAAGTGAAAATACATGAAGGAGTGAATGAGGATGGCAAAATCAGAGAAAACAATGTTATGGTTGATACATTGTGTCAACTTGAGAAGTTCAGAAGTTTAACTGAGAGACTCAGCAGGGAGCCAGTGTTCTTACTTTGTAAATATCCTCATTCTGTGCAAGAGGATGGCAAAGAGATTTTGTGAGTGCTACATCTGCCCTAGGGAGTGGGAGGTGGCCTGCATGCACTGTAAGAGAGAAGAGGCTTGTTTTTCCCCTTTTTGCTCTGGCTGCTTTTGCTTGTTGCTGCCTTGAAGTGTTTGCCCCTGTGCCATGCCACCCTGCTGTGCAGTCAGCTGATTATGGACTGAAACCTCCCAAAACTGTAAGCTAAATAAACCTTTCCTTCCCTAATTTTGGGTGTCAGGGGTTTTGTCTCAGCAACCAGTGAAAAGCAACCAAGACACAATCTTTAAGGTGTCTGTACCTAGAGAGTTTGAAGAACACAGGAGATAAATGGAACCTCAGAGCAACTGCAGCCTAATCTCCAAAATTCATGGATGAGAAGACTGAGTTTTGGAAGTATTAACTGACCTGAAATCTTTTCTCCACATTAAATAATACTTACGGATAACTTCTTCTTTGCTGTCCGACTCTTGTGCTAAAATAACTTCTCTGTAAAAAGGAATCAAACAGAATGAGTTAAAATTTTTTTTTTTTTTTTTTTTTTTTTTTTTTTTTTGCAGCATTGGGGATTGAACTCACAACCTCGCACCTGCCTGACAGGCGCGTAAGCCGCTGAGCCAAACTCCCGGCCCTAGAATGAGTTAAATATTAATAGAGCATCCTGAGAAGAAAAAAAAATCTAATCAACTTAATACTTACTTTGCATTAACAAGGATAATTAACATTAAGAAATAAATAAAAAATGGATCTGCTTGTTGGAGATATCCATCCCATATTGCCTGAGTGACTTCAATGGAACAGTAACAAGCAAAAAGGCTTCCAAGCTGTAATTAGAAAATGAAATGAAAGACATCAGTCACTAGAACTGGCTTGTAATACTTGCAAAAGTATTAAGCAAATGAAAAATATTACAACAAATTATATGCACCTGATATTTAATGCAACTTAACTTTAGTGTGTGGAATACAGAGGCAGAACGTGTCACAAAAGTGACACAAACACTTATTAGCTGTGTGACTTAGGCCATGTCACTTCCTTCCTAAGGTTCCATTTCTACCACTGTTGTGGAAAGAGAAATAATTAACCACGAATATCTAAAGTAATTAACATATATCCCTGTTGTAGTAATAATAACTAGTAAATTACCCACAGAGTTTTATAAGAGCAACTAGCAGAGCTATTATTAACTACAGAATAGTATTTAACTTACAAGGCAATTTATGAGGATCAAATATAGAAATTTAAGAGCACTCAATAGAATTTTAATGATAAATAAATGTAAACTGCTTCCAAAACTTACTTGTAAATCATTTGATGTAGATGAAAAAAATTCATAATGTTCAACAGATTGTAGGAGAGCTATAGTTTTATATTTCAAATAAGAGCTGTTAATTTACAATTTTTTCTACACCTCAACTGTGTTATTTGTATTGTGATTTTTTTTTTTTTTTTGAGACAGGGTCTCGCTATGCAGTTAAGGCTGACCTAATTCACTATGTAGCCTGGGTTAGCTTCAAATTTACAGCAATCCTCCTGCCTCAGCCTCTTGAGTGCTGGACTCACAGACATGCACAACCATGCCCAGCTTGTTTTTGTCTTTTTGAGACAGGGTTTTGCTATGTTGTTCAGGCTGGTCTTGAACTTGCTGTGATCCTCCAGCCTCCCAAGTGTTAGAAGTATAGGCATGCATCACTATACACAGTTATTCAACTGTGTTTTTAAACTGCATGAGTTCAGTCATATTTGTAAGTCGCTGCATTTTTATAAGATTAGTACAAGACAATTCCACCTAAAGGATTATATTTAAGACATTTTTAATACAAGGGAGCTAATGAGAAACAGACATTCGGTATATACTTCATGTGAGACACTAAACTGTCATACACTGTTTATTAATTATCTCTTAATTCTCACAACAGGCTTGTAAAGTAGACATTTTCTCCCCACTTTTCAGTTAGGGTATTACACTTGGATCAAATAACTTTCCCAAGCTTACTGGAAGTGAGCATTGGTGTTGGCACTATGAACACCACAACCTATGTAACTGCCATTTTACTCAATCACGGGCTTTTGAAGTTCAAAATACTATTTATGTTTTTTGTTGTTGTTTGAAAAGTTACTAACACAAATTCAGATTAGAAGATGTAAATACAAACCAAACAATATTTACAGCCACCCTTAACCTTAGCTCAACTAAAGGTACTACTGTATTGCTCACAGTTGTGTTAAGGGTTAGAAATGTTTTGTTTCATCTCATGATTTAAAAAAAGAAAAAAAGTAACTATTTCACCTACATGATGAAGTAGCAAGAATGAAGGACCTAATACTTCAGGTAAGGAGTAACCAGTTGTTTTAGTATTTAGATTAAACTTCCTGAAATAACAGACTATAAATTCTGAGTTCTGGCAACAGAAATGTATTCAGACCAAGCACAGTGGTGCAGACCTGCAATTCCACCTACTTGGAAGGCAGAAGAAAGACCATCAGAAGTTCAAGGCCAGCCTGGGAAACTCATGAGACTCTGACTCCAAGTAAAATTTAAAAAGGAATGGGGATGTAGCTCAGTGGTAGAGCACTTGGCTAGCATTCACAAAGCCGTGGGTTCAATTCCCAGCATTAGAGAGAGAAAGAGGAGATGGGGGCGCTGAGTAATTTCTTACCTTAACATAAATAAGTAGATTTAATGGCAATATATGAATCTCAGGGAAATTACAATTTCATAGGTATTTTACTGTTTTTAACCCAACGTGACAAGCCTGTGGCCATGAGAAAACTAAGGAACAGACTACTTAAGGTTTAAGATTTAATGAGTCCAGAAGTGACACCAGTTTCAATTCTCGAATTACCATCACCTGATGCTAACTCATCCCTCATCCTTTTAGATACATTATTCCCAATTTACAAGTGATGAAATTGAAGCTTATAAGCTATGTGTGTTGAATCACTTATAAAGTGACAGAAATAGGATTCTTTTTAAAGAAAAGTTAGGCAAGATATACACAAAGAGTATGTTTAAGTTGGGTGTAATGGCTCATGCCTGCAATCCCAGCATTCTGGAAAGCTAAGGTTGGAGCCCAAAGCAACTCAGCAACTTAACAAAACCCTATCTCAAAATAAAAAATAAAGGGGGCGAAGGCAGGCACTCAGGATGTAGCTCAGTGTGAAGCCCCAGGTTCAATCCTGATTACCTGAAACAAAACAAATGTTCAATTTCTTAATAGTCTTCTGGCACACATTGTTTTGTTTTGTTGTTGTTGTTGGTTTGGTTGGCTTTTTGCTTGTTCTGTTTTGGTTTTTTGAGACAGAGTCTCACTTTGCAGAGAAAGTTGGCCTTGAACTCACTATGTACCCCCCAGGCTGGCCAAAAATTCCTACAAACTCTCCTACTTCAGCCTTTCAAGTGCTGGGATTACAGATGTGTGCCACAACTGGCTCCAATCATTGTTGGGTTTTTTTGTTTTTGTTTTTGAGGCACTGGGAATTGAACTCACAACCCCACGCCTGTAGGACAGGTGCTTAAGCCACTGAGCCAAACTCCCAGCCCTTCCAATCATTGTTTTAAAAACATCTTCAAATTACCTTAGAAGAGCAGTTCTCAAAGTGTAATCTGAGGACCCTAAAAATTCCGAAAACTCTCCTGGGATTCTGTGAGGTTAAGACTATTTTCCTAATAATACTTAGATTTTTCCTTGCTCATTTCATACTCATTCTCTCATAAATAAACAACAGAATTCTCTGAAGGGTACATGATATCATCCCAGATTGAATAAAGAAGCAGTCAGGTCAACAGGAAGACAATTTTAATTTTTTACAATATATGTGAGTTATATTGTGATAAGCCAAATATATATACCATAAATCATTAGAAAAACTGAGGAATTGTTATTAACACAATAATGGAGATAAAATACAATCCCAAAAAATATTATATTAATATAAAAAGAAACAGGAACAGAAAAAAGGAGGACAGATAAAAGGGACAGATAAATTCCAATATGAGTAAATTTATGAACAACTATACCAATAAAATGCTAAATATTAATGATTTATGAATTTCAATTAAAAAGCAGAGAATTCACTTTTGATAATCAAAAATATGGCTCAACTATATGCTATCATTAAAAAATTCAGCTTAAAAACA